>QDEB01031144.1:0-10287 GCA_004193795.1 Asbolus verrucosus | reverse complement strand
CTTGCTATATTTCGTATTTTCAAATTGTGCTGTTAAGATTCCTAGATTTGGCAGTTTTTGAAAGAAAATTTTATTTAAAGCCTGCTAGTTTTGAAGCAAGGCTGAAATTTAATCATTTTCTGTACGAAATACCAAAATTTGACATTGAAATTTGCTAAGAGTTGGAATTGAAATTCAAAAGTTGCACTAGTAGTTCAGCAGACCGCGTATCACAAGTTATAAAAACACCAAAAAATTTTACATTTTTTAAAAATCGTGGCTTTTTAGCCATTTTCCAGTTTGCTATTTGTCACACCATGTCACTTTCGTTAATATTGGAAATTTGACATTTTTCTCTCGGAGGCTCCCAAACTTGACAATTTTTAGAAAGAAANNCTACTAGTTTTTTAGATAAACCGATATTTGACAATTTTCTCAAGATTTCAACATGTAGGTTTCACATGTGCGAGCAAATGTCAAAACCAAAGCTGATATTACCAACGTCGTTTTCAGTAACGGTCTCTCTTCCAAAATGAGCAGAGGCACATTGTGCCAATAATTCATATTCATATCATTAAAGATTCCAAAAGGTAAATAACTGTCAAAATTTTTGAATGATGAGCAACACTTTGCCCCATCCAGAAAACAAGGCAACGAAGTGACCTACATGTCCCTCGAGGTGAGCCTTCGAGCTTCACACTAAATCCAGTTCCAATTTCAGGATATTCGTCAACCGCAGTCTGCACTTGGAGAACATCAGATTCTACGGTTTCGACATGGACTACACCCTCGCCGAATACAAATCGCCGGAATACGAAAAACTGGGCTTCGATCTAGTCAAAGAGCGGATGGTGTCGATCGGCTATCCCCAAGAGATCTTAGAATTCGAATACGACCCGACTTTTGCCGTCAGGTGAGCGACCCGAAAACCCAATTTCGAAACATTCAAATTTATGCATTGCAGAGGCTTGTGGTTCGACGCCCAATTTGGCAACCTGTTGAAAGTCGACGCTTACGGCAACATTCTGGTGTGCGTCCACGGTTTCGAATTCATCAAACAGTAAGTTGGTGTCACCGCCTTTGCCCCGCTTCAATCGCCAAATTTCAGCTCTCAAGTATACGAATTGTACCCCAACAAGTTCCTTCCGCTGGACGAATCCAGGGTTTACGTCTTGAATACTCTGTTCAACCTGCCCGAAACCTACCTCCTCGCCTGCTTGGTGGACTTCTTCACGAACTCGCCTCAGTACACGAAAACGCAGACCGGAGTCAAATGCGGCCAGCTCTTGATGTCGTTCAAGTCCATCTTCCAAGACGTCCGCAACGCCGTCGATTGGGTCCACCTCCAGGGGGACCTCAAGCAGAAGACCATCGAAAATTTGGAGAAGTACGTGAAGAAGGACGACCGTCTTCCCATGTTCTTGACGCGGCTGCGTGAAAGCGGCGCCAAGACCTTCTTGCTCACCAACAGCGACTACAACTTCACCGACAAGATCATGACCTATCTGTTTGACTTCCCTCACGGCGCCAAAGTAAGTTCTAAGAGTCCAAGTGCGAAATTTTCTACGCATGTTGGGTTAGGACCAAGAGGAAAAGTCAAAGTGTTCGACTGCTGGCCCCGGTCTTCTAATTTCTAATCTAATCGTTGCGATGAAAATTGAGCAATGTTTCGTCAAAAGTCAGTCTTAAATTAATCGAAATTTGACGCTTTGGGCAATGACAAAATTGATATTTTTGAAAAATGACAGTTTCGTTTTAGTTTCTCGCATTGTCATTAATGCTGTTTTCTTGTTTTTTCAAAATTTGATAGCTCTTGACAATTCAACAAAGATTCTGTCTTTTAGGTATTATTACATCTAAAGGATAAAAACATTTTTCGATCCGACAGAAGACGAATCAAAATTTGATGGTTTTTTGAACTTGGCACTTTGAACCAAAATTTGACAATTTTCTTTATGAAGTACCAAAATTTGACATTTTTTAAATGAAATATTGAAATTTGGTGTTTTTAAAATACTTTGTGCTGTGAAGATGCCAATTTTGGTCAATTTTTGAGAAAGTTTATTCTCACCCCACTAATTTTAAAGAAAAACTGAAAATAAATTAACGATTTTCTTTAGGAAATATCAAAATATGACATTTTGGAAACTTGCTGACAGTTGGAATTGATATTTTCTAACCTTGGTGAATCCGAGAAATTAAAAAATTGCAGTAAAAACTCAACGAATTTGAAAACGTTTGAGTTTTTGAACTAAGACGAAACGAAATTTTAGACTTTCATTACTGTAATTTTGTCGCCGTTTCAGCCCGGCGACCCCCACCGCAACTGGAAGACCTACTTCGACACCATCGTGGTGGACGCCCGCAAGCCCCTCTTCTTCGGCGAGGGCACGATCCTGCGCCAAGTTGACACCAACACCGGAGCGCTCAGAGTGGGCATACACACCGGACCGTTCCAAAAGGAGCACGTCTACTCGGGAGGCTCCTGCGACGTCTTCACCCAGCTGATCGGCGCCAAAGGCAAAGACGTCCTCTACGTGGGCGACCACATCTTCGGCGACATCCTCAAGAGCAAGAAAATCCGCGGGTGGCGCACCTTCCTCATAGTCCCGGAGCTGGTGCGAGAGCTGCACGTCTGGACCGACAAGTGTCAATATTTCGACGAACTGCAAACCTTAGACGTCAAATTGGGCGAGATGTACAAGTAAGTAGCGAAAAACAATGAGTCGCGCACGATCACTCCTCTGTTCAGAAACCTAGACAGCAGCACCAAAGAGAAACCGGACATCTCCAAGCTGAGGGCGGCCATCCGTGACGTCACGCATAAAATGGACATGTCTTATGGCATGATGGGCAGCCTGTTCCGTTCGGGATCGCGGCAGACATTCTTCTCGTCTCAGGTGGGGGAATACGAAAATTTAGGGCGCAGTCGGTAGGTGTACTTTTTCGGTTTTAGGTGGTGAGATACGCGGATTTGTACGCAGCCACCCACTTGAACCTCCTCTACTACCCCTTCTCCTACATGTTCCGAGCCCCCGCCATGCTGCTGCCGCACGAGTCCACGGTGGCGCACGAGCAACGGTTCGTGCTGGAGTCGCGGGATAGGTCGGCCGCTTCCGAAGACAACGAGGTGAAGAAGCCGCCCAAGGTGCTGGAGCGCACCCACAGCCAGATCCCGCACGTGCGTCCCGAAACACCTCTCAGTGTCACGCACAATCACGACGAAGACTTCTCAGACGACGACAGCGACGAGAAAAACTCGCTCAGGAACGGGGAGAAGGCTCAGTAATCATCTAATCTCGTTTGTTGTTTAGATTTGTTCGTTGTTTTTCTCTTTTGTGTTAAGTTTTTCATAACGCACAAACTCTAATAATCAATAAGAATAAAAATGGTGAAGCATTTCATGGTTTTTTAACGAGTACCTATGTATAGACAGTGATAAAATGCAGATGAATTGCTCATTTTTTTTACGTTTGTTGTTACATGTTACAGTTTTTATAAGAAAAAATGTAGTTTTTATATTATTAAATGTAGATGCTATTGTATAACCTCAAAAGTGCCCCTTCGAATTTCTTACATCAGCAATAACACATTGTTTATGTTGTTTCTGTGTTAATTTATTCAAATGTACTTTAACCTTCAAATTCAATAAAATTATACCCAGTATATTATTAATCTTTGACGTATAGTGACGTTTCAAATATGGCGCCGAAATCGAGAGAGGTTGTTGGTTGATTGTTGTCAAGGTCAGGCGATTTAATTGGCTGATTTCGGCGCCACATTCGAACCTGCTGATACCTGATTTTACAACTAAAGCAACAAATCTTGTAAATAATCCTCCATTTCTTCATCTCTGGATTTGCTTTCTACAGGTTTATGTTTATCCCAAGGTGACTCCACAGTTCGGCTCTCTTCTTCGGTTTGTGCATCTTCTGATTCAGAGTCCACTCTACTCTCGCTTGTTTCGGGGGTTTCGCCCCCACTCTCTCGCTTCTTGGCCTTTTTGTGCCTACTTCTATGCTTCTTCCGGTCAAGTCTCTTAACCTCTCTCTTCTTGGTGTGGTGGTTTAATTTGCGGGAACAGTCTGGGCAAAGTCCTGCAAATATCAACCCTTAGCCCCCATGTGAGTGGGATTGAGTTAAACCATACTTATTTTGACCAAAGCGTTTTTCTTTTCTCCTTGTTCTCGGTAGGCGAAATTCACCTCCCACGTCCTCAAGTCGTCCTTTTCATTGCATTTCTTGTTCCCACATATGAACTGACCCTTGCCCACGATCACCTCCTGCTCGATCCTCCAACGGAGTGCTATCTTTCGACGGTTTTTGTCAATTAATACTCGATCAATACTCGTGTTTTATTTTACCTTATTCTCCTTATACAAGCTGAGATCTCCGATGCAGTACTCTTTGAATAGCTTATCGTAATACTTTTTGGCGAACTGCGCCTCCCAGCTGTCCGGGATGGAGTCGTCCCAAAGGAATCTGTGGTTGTCTCGAAGCACATCAAAATCAGTCCGATCGTTTGATCCATCCCGACGCAATTTTCGAGTGTCACCCGGTTGTTTTAACACGTATTCGTTTATTACAGCCTTGTGGATGTCGTAGGGGTTCATGTAGCGCATCTGCGTCCGCAACGAGGTCATTTTCGGGGCGATACCGCTGCCTTTGTAAATATAACCTCAAAATTGTGACACTTTTGACATTTGTCACTTTGACTTCCGAAATAACCAAATTTAAATTGCAGGGCGCCTTGCAAGGTTAAAAACCATCAAATCGACGGAAATTCCGCGTTGTTGGCTAATATTTCGCAGAAAATCAAAATTTAATTAGCATCTTGGAAAGAAATGTCAAATGTCAAGTCCATGTCATATACGCAGTGTCGCTGCTAGAGATGCTATGCAGAGTGTGCGCAGCCATTTTTTTAAAATCATGTGATATTGTACCCTAGTTTGATAAAATGGGTTGAACCATGTTATATTGTATTCAAATTAGCCGCAACCACCTCGCATAACCCCGTTGCATTAACTTGAACAATTATCTCTAATTGCCCCATTAAAAAACACTCTTCTTCGGTATTGAAAACGATTGAAATGTGCACCACGTCCGTCCGCATTGTTACGCACACACCACACCGCATCACAATGTTTATACGATCCACTTAACTATATCGTCTTGAATATAAAAAATAAAACGCCCAAAATCAGAGTAGGTCATCGTTTACGTTGGACGAAAACTTTTTTAAAATCATTCCAACTGTTGCTTTCGCTCCAGAAACATGTTAGTGGTGGTTGCAATCTTGTTGTTAGGGGTGAACCAGATAAGTGGCGATTCTTACTTGGACGCGTATGTGGAATCGCATGGAACCCCCGCGAAAAGTGACAGAGAATACACGGAACCTTACCCCTTTCCGCCCTCGCAACCGGGGTACCAATACGGCCCCCCCAAATACGCATACGGACCCCCAGTCGCTCCTGTGCACAAGTATAAATTAAAAAAACTGTCAAAGTGTGTGTTTAACGAGTGAGTTTTAGTTACGGACCGCCCGTCCCGGTTTATGCGCCCTCAGCTCCTGCCTACGGCCCCCCAGCTCCAGTATATGGGGCTCCGCACGGCATGCTGGGGCTCCTCGATAAGTTCAAGATAAAACTGGATCTTTTTACGCTCGGGAAAATCTTGCTGAAGATAGTACTGTTCAAAAAGACCGTCAGTTTTATCGCCATCTTGTGTCTGCTGCTGTTCCTTCCGAGCCTGAAACATAAGGTCGACGATGCCATCCCGGACAATGGTGGGGATGATGAGGATGACGCGATGAGGGGGTTTGGACCGAAGAAATATCGAGGTTTGTTGGTGTTTGTCTTTGATTTTGGCTAATCGAAACGTTGCAGCTGGCGATGAGTTTTTGAGCAATCTTTCCGGATACGTCGTGGGGGCTATTGATAATTTTTCCAAAAAATATACACAGGGTGGAGCTTGCGAGGGCGTCTATTGCAAAACGCGCAGAATTGTCGAGCGAATTGATAAGAAACTCGACTACAAAAAGATGGCCAAAGTGTACGCGAAAGAAATTAGATAACCTGCCATTAGATTTATTTATTTATTTATTTATTTATTTATTTATTATTAAATAAACACCCTAGGAACAATATTTTTCGTCTCTTTTTCATCCTTCATAAAAATTACAAATACAAAATTTTGACTCACATTTTTAATTAAATCTTTAAAAAATCGTTTCTAGGGAATTTAATTATTGACCAAAAATTCCAAATTTGTCAGTTATCACAAATATATTAATCAATCAAGCCTTATCAGTGGCTATGAGTAAACAACTAAAAATGACTGGATTTTTACAACCTTTCATACTCGAACTGGAAAGATGTGAATAGGGACAAATAAAAGAAAAATTGTATAAACAATAACAACATTATCGGGCGATCACTTCTTGGAAATGGGGAATTACAACTTCTGTGGTTTTATTTTTTGTTATTTCGTGAGCGAGATAAGAATTTCAATATTACAACTGCGTACATAAATTATTTATTACCTGTGCAGTGTCACCTCACTTTTTTTTTCATTTAAATATTTGAAATGTAAATGGATTTCCTGATTAACAATTCTGTCAAAACGAGAGTGAAAAAAATCCCCTTTCGAGATATCCCCCTTTTCATCCTCGGCTTGTTTTGTTGTTATCAACAATGTCAAAACAACTCGATTTCAATATCGCCGCCACTGCATTTATAAATAAACATGTACAAGTTTGTTGCTAACGAACAAACAATATAAAAGAGAAGAAACGAAGACTTGCATCAGTCCAAGTTGAGTGTCGAGTCGAGAAGGTAAGATGAAGAGTCTCCTGGTGTTGATCGCGTTGGCTGCCGCCGCATTCGTGGCGGAAGCACGGGGAGTGCCCGCTCGACTTCCAAGGAGTACAAGAAACGAATGTAAGTTCCCACTTTCTAATGCACTTTTTTGAATCCATAACGAAGGCAACAGGTGTTTGCATACGAGATGAGTCACTCGTCGAGAATTCACGCTGAAATCGCATTTGCAGATAAAATGTGCGTCCCCGAAGAGCTCCTCGAGCTCTGCCAGCAAATGTCGCAGCAAGAGACCAAGAGCGCCGCCAAGATCGTCTGCATCCCGGCCCGAGACAGGTAATTTGGAGGCTTTCGATTTTGCCCGTTTTCTTCAATTCTGCTTCAGGTTGGAGTGCATCGAGAAGATCAAGCGGCACGTCGCAGACTTCGGCACCGTCGACCCCGAGGACATGTACATAGCCGCGAAGACGGCCGAGGAGAATTTCGCCGTGTTCGAAGAAATCAGGACGAAAGAGGAGCCCGAAGGTGTGTTTTTGCGAATTTCGTTTGTTTGCTCGCGTCAAGGACGCAGACTCGCTTTCTTTATTGACTCGTTCGTCTTGCAGCCGAATTCCGATACGAAGCTGTGGCGGTCATCCACAAGGATTTGGACATCAACGGCATCGAGGGGTTGAAGGGGCTCAACTCTTGTCACACGGGAGTGGGGAGGAATGTTGGTTACAAAATTCCGCTGACCAAACTGAAGCAGAAGGGTATCATCGGTAGCCTGAACGAGCCCGATTTGAGTCCGCGTGAAAACGAATTGAAAGCCTTCTCGACGCTTTTCAACAAAGCTTGCATCGTGGGGAAATGGTCGCCCGATCCCAAGATCAACCTCAACTGGAGTGAGTAGCGAGTTTGTGAATTTTCGAAAATTTTCCGAAATTTTTCAGAAAAGACCTATTCGAATTTGTGCGCGCTTTGCGAACACCCCGACGTCTGCGACTACCCCGACAACTTCTCCGGTTATGATGGCGCTCTGAGGTGTTTGGCCCACAATGGCGGACAAGTTGCCTGGACCAAAGTCATCTACGTGAGGAAATTCTTTGGAGTAAGTTACCCTATCACCCCTACCGTCTCTTAATAATCCCCCGATTTAGCTCCCGGTAGGTGTTAGCCCAGCGGTTCCCACCAACGAAAATCCGGAAAATTTCGCCTATTTGTGCCCAGATGGCACTCGAGTACCGGTCACCGGTCCTCCTTGTCGTTGGGCAGCGCGTCCTTGGCAAGGTTACATGGCTAACGCTGACGTGGTCAAAACCGTCGACGAACTCAGACGCAAAATCGAGAATTTGGACACAGTTGGTTCCAAAAGTCACGCACCATGGCTAGAAAAAGTCCTCGAAATTAACGACAAATCCGTCCCGAAAGCAAACAAAGTCATCTCACCTGGGGACTATTTGGACAAAGCCAATTATACTGACGTCATCGAGCGTGATTACGGCCCCCCTTTCAAAACCGTCCGCTTCTGCGTTACCACCCAAGCCGAAATGGAGAAATGTCGAGGACTATCAAAATCCGCCTTCTCTAGAAACATCCGTCCGAGATTCGACTGCATCCAAGAGAAGGATGTGCACGATTGCATGAAAACCATCAGAGATAACGGAGCTGACATCATAACCCTCGACGGAGGGCTTGTGGATAAAGCCCAAAGGGACTACAATCTAGTCCCAATAGTCGCAGAACAGTACGGAAAATTGGGAGGTTCTTACTATGCCGTCGCAGTGGTGAGAAAAGGGTCGAAATTCAACTCCTTCGCCGACTTGAAGGGTGCCAAATCCTGCCATACTGGAATCGGGCGTACCGCTGGTTACAACGCCCCCTTGTACACCCTCATCAAGCAAAATCTAATCCAAAAAACCGACTGTCCTTACGCCAAAGCCATCTCGAACTTCTTCGCCGAAAGCTGTCTTCCAGGAGCCAAAGACGCCAGACACGGACTCTCTGAAGCCGACTCCGGCAAGCTCTGCAAGCTCTGTGCCGGAGACGTGGACAAAAATGACGCCTCCACCAAGTGCAATTTCGACGCAACCGAAGCTTACAGCGGCTACACCGGAGCTTTCAGGTGTCTGGTGCAAGGAGGAGGCGACGTTGCTTTCGTCAAGCACGTGACAGTACCTGGAAATACAGGTAACGTAGAAACACCCCGTATATGCATCTATGATTTGTTCGGTATTTGCAGATGGTAAGAATACTGAAAGCTGGGCTGTTAATTTGAAATCGCAAGATTACGAACTCTTGTGTCCCAACGGAGGAAGGGCTCCGGTTGACCAATACGAGACGTGCAATTTGGCACATGCGCCCCCTCATATGGTAGGATGTGGCAATTTTGAATTTGACGCCATTAATCGAGCTTTTTCAGGTGGTCACTAGCCATTCCAAGAGCGAAGGTGAGGTGGACGAGATAAGGAATGCGCTGATTTCGGCGAGCACTCAGTATAGTAAGAGGCCTGATCTCTTTAAGCTGTTCGGCTCCTTCGACGGGAAGAAGGATTTGCTCTTCAAGGACTCCGCTACAGGATTAATTTCGATTAGTGGAGAGTCTGAGATCCAGAAGGAGTATGCGAAGGTCCTCGCAGTGGTCAACGGCTGTGCTTAATTTTTTTACGTGTAGATTTAGCCTTTGTCATGGTTTTAATATAAAATAAATTTCGTTGTAAATTTTATATGTGGCTTTTTTGGGACACCTGTCATATTTTTGACTTTTAATTGGTACATAAGGTGCAAAAATGGTTGTTTTTCGTTTCTTTTGAAAGTGAAATGTAAGAGAAAGTGGACGAATATTCACACAATGTGTTGTTGGGTTAGTGCAAGTGGTATTATGAAACTTTTAAGTGGTTTAACACAGTTTCCATAAATTACAAGTATACACCTGAAGCAGCTAGTCAGTGTTTAAATTGCTTGAACTTTGAAATTTCAGAACTGCATTGTACTAGAACTTGGTTAGCAAAATTGCTAAAATATTTTGTTGCTTATGTTAACCAAGAACCCATTTAAACAAATGATAAGTTTTGTTAAATTAGAAACAATTTATTCAGAAATTGTCATTTTAATCTTGCGTAAAGAAGCCCTTATGGGAAGTTTATTAATAAATTCTTCATTTATATTTAGAAAGTTGTACTCTTGGGCAAATCACTCAGGTAAATGATAATAGTTATTTACCTAACACGTTCGGGAAATTAATTTTCCCGCATGAACAGTCCCTTCGGTCGTGCTGCAATTAGTGCGAATGCGGGAAAATTTTTCCCGAAAAAGTTAGGTTTTTTGTAAGGAATAACTCAAAATTATTTAATAATAAATAATAATTTATAATTAGTATTTTACTATTTACTGAGTTGGTAGCACTGCTCGCATCTGGCACTGCGTTGTTATTATGTTGCTATGGTTTCAAATTTGAAAAATTGTACCACTATTTTGTAATTTTCTGATATAATTTTGTAAAAAATGAGCGATT
>QDEB01031075.1:0-14514 GCA_004193795.1 Asbolus verrucosus | reverse complement strand
CCACAACCCTTTGAGCTATATTGCCCATTAACGAACTTAGATCTAGGAATTTGACAAAGAATTCGCACACAAAATTTGAACTCGATAGGTCAAACCGTTCTCACGCTATCGACGTGATGTCCTAGAGGACCAGCGAGCGAGCTAGCGAGTCACATGGACAAGATCAATAGCGCTCCTCGCTAATGCTCGTGCGAAGAATGATGTGGTCGGCATATTTTCTACAAATTTGTACTGGATTGAATCCACCGTCCGTTTTATCGGGAATTGTAAAAATTCACTCTTTATTTGTTCTGGTATCAGGAATCTTGACAATAAGGAACGATCCTTTGTCTTAAGTATCTTCAATTTCCATTTTTTTTCAATTCCCACGCCGGCAAGCTCCTGATAACTCAATTAAAAATGCCACTTTCATCATGAGAAATTCTCATCCGGTGCTTTTGATATAAATTTGGTTACTTCATGTCTTGAAAACACCTGTGCCTTTTTTGGGCTTATACTCAACAGACTGCTTCTTCAAGAACGCCCACAATTTCGGATATGCTCTTATATCCATATTGTTCTTCACTAGAGTTGCCTTTACTATTGAATATTTCCAGATTTAAAGTGCTTCTTCATTGCTGCTTCCATTGAAATATTGCTTTCGTCATTAAAATCACTCATTTTTAACTGCAGACACGGAAAAGTAACGGTAATAACAAAGAGATCACAAAATTTATTGTGTTATACTATTGCATATTTGTATATTGTGGGGTATCAAGTAAACAACTAGTAGCCATATTTAGCTACTATTTGACACCATGGCAAGAACGTTTAAGGCAGTACACTATATTTTGAGAACTATTGTGCTACTCATGCATGATTTCTGGACCGCTAAAGTAATTTTTATTTTTTACCGTAATTAAACTCTCAGAGAATATAGTTGACAAAAAATTTTTATATGCGACTCGTTTAAAAATTTCTTTATTTTATTCATGCTTATAATCGCACTCACATTCGCTAGTGCCATTAATTTAGGCACTTATAAAATAAAAAATACTTTTACAAAGTCGTTGCGTAAATAACTCTTACAGCTGTTTTTAAAATTATTCCCAAGTTCACAGGTACTAATTTTATTATATTATAAGTTGTAAAGTACGAATTTATACAAACACTTTTAGTATGTGCTGTGAATTTAAGCATTTTTAATGATGAGTAGTCTGTTGAGTAGATTGTTATTGTACTTAATTTAATCAGATATAAATGATAAGTGGCACTTTGTACGACTGACATGGGAATAAACCGGCTCTTATTTTTTATTTTGTAGCAAAAGTAGTGATTATTCATGAAACTTGTAAGTGTAATTTATCGCCAGGGGGCTATGAGTTGCAGCGTTGCAGTTTCTGCAGCGCCAATAAATTGCAAGAGAAAGAAGCGCAGATTTATGCCAGTTAAAAATTGAAAACAACATCTTTTTGGGTATTTTGCTCTGCCAGGAGAATGAATGAAGTTTATGTTTTAATAACGAGAAATGAGCTCGCCTGGCGCATCCACCATTTTTGTGGCCGTTACTTTTTCATGATTATTATTATAGCAAGTATATTGAAGCAATTTTCGTCAGTTCGTGAAATGTTTAATGTGATCCCATATGCCGCACATTCCCGAGGGTAATCTCATCCCGTGTCTTGTTCATTTAAAAAAGACAGGATATTTTTCATCATGTGAGAATTCGCGGAGATGGAAATTCCAGGCATGTACTTGTATAATCACATCAGAAAATTCAAAAAGCTCGAAATAGAGCAGCGACCGCGATTCTCACGGGTCGAATCATTATAATAACGTCGAATTAAATTAACCCTTCATGTAGAAAAGTCGTTGGGATTCTCTTTTCAGTGGTCCTGGGGAAGCCGTCGCTTTAATCCAATTTGATCCCCGTCTAGTTCGAAACCGCCGTCGCCAGGTGGCATCAATTTAATTCGTCGAGCTTCTTCCGTCTGATTCAATTCCCATTATGTATTCATGTAATTCGTTGGGGAGTTCTGCGAAATTTTTCAATTCGAAAAGTTTTGACATTCGTTTGATTTTTCTCGCCCGATTTACATTTTCAATCTTCTCTGATTACAAATTGGACGGGACTCTGGGTCTCCACCTACTTAATTTATAACGATTCGGCCCAATAAAGGAGGTTTGATTTATTTTCGATGTTGTGTGCGGTTTTTATAAAGTGTGCCGCTTTTGAATTTAATCAACCGTAACTTTTTTCACAGTCACTTTAATACCATTGGAAGTGCGCTGATATATTGCCGGCAAAAAAGAAAATCCTGTGAGTACGGGAACAAACTATTACAGATGCCCCAAAAATCGGAAATATATTGTATTTATCCGAAAACTCGTAAATAATTAATTGATAGCATTGACATGTTTCGGTATTAAATAAATCTTCTCTTGTATTTCGCATTTTCCTAGTGGAAGCCCCCATTAATCATTAAATTTTCAGGCGGCAACACGCAGTAATTAGATCAATCAATATTTATGTTTCAATTAACGACACCGGATAAGAGGATGACTCTATTAGCCTCCACATGTAGCAGGACTTCTAGAACCCACCCGAAGACTCCAATGGATACCGATCAAAGCGGAAGTGGAAGCACTCGTGCGTTAATGTCGAGCTTTTGATACGGTTCTCTTCCACAACGAGATTTCGAAAAAGCTGACTTTAGATTAAAATCGATTGAGATGGTACTGCGACGGCGACCGCTTTCGTGACATAATTAAGCCTATTTGGCACGTCACTCCCAGGATGAAACTGACTAAAATGCAAATCAAAAACTGAGAATAGCTTCGTTATTCTTTCCTCAAACGTACGAAAGAATAAAATTGGATTCACCTTTACGATTACGGCTGTATACATGGCTTCTATCCTGCAGCCATTCTGGATTCTTTGAAATTAGAATTGATTACTTTACTTTGAGAGGTTTTCGTTAGGTTACCATTATAGTTCGTTATTTAGACGATCAAAGGCCGGCTGGCTGTATCGTAAAAGTTAATAGATCTGTCCTGCCCCTGATCGACGATTCCCGAGGGAATTTTAAGAGATCGATCGAAGGAAGTACACTTGTATTTATTAAGCTCGGGATTTAATTGCTTTCGCTTTCTCTATTTCCAAGTTTTGAGTGTCGTTACTAATTTATACGGCTACACTCAGAAAACTCAAAGCTTTAGACAGAAGTTTGTAACGAGGGAATCTGGTCTTCTCCTTACCCTCGAAACTGATTATTTTTACATTTGTGTTTGAGTTATTACTTTTTATTACCTTTGACTTTTAACTTACACACACTTCTTCATTCTTAAGGGAGCCCAGCAGTACAGAAGAAAAAGATTTTCAAGTGACTGTAGGCAAGATTACTTGTTGTGACGTTTAATTTTACTTCGTTATATTGCGGAAAATATTTACTATTTCTAGCAAGGTGTGGTTTAGAAGTTATAGTCACAAATTCTTGATAGCTACTTTTATAACCGCTAATTACTAGTTAAAACATCCTCTTGACAATTATGTCGCAGAAGATAAGAAATGAATCACTTAATATAAATACAGTTAACTGTAATTCCTATATTATTATTTCGCAGTAGTGTGAATAAAAGCACCGTTTCATTGCTTTTGAATTAATGAAAGTGTACGCAGCAAGGCATTGATATTTGTAAAATCTTAAAATAAACCACAAAAAATTTGCTTTACAGCAATCTCTGTCGGGAAATTTAAATTGCTCACCACTGCTATTTCCGATGCTACTGTAGTTAGAGATTCAGTTAATTTGTCTGATTCCGGTCCGACCCATGTCGAATATTCGGATCTCGATTAAACCGAAATGTTATGGAATTCCATAATTCTAATGAATTTCAATTATTATTATTATTAATCTCACAAAATACGATGAACTAAATTTTAAGTTTATTATTCATTCGTATTAATATCGACATTTTTAGAGAGTGATAAAAGTATGATTTAAAATATTTTGGGTGTCAGCAGCCAATGACACATTATTAGATATAGAAAAATTACCAATTATTCATTAACGCAATGGAATAATCAGCAAATTTTCAGCTTTTATTAGTAACTGATGAGCCGATTTTAACTGCATTTAAATTATTCCTATTAAATGGATTAGTCCTACGTTCCTACATAAAATTTAAAATTTTATCAAAACAGTAGTAAATATGAGTTTGAAATGACGATAATATCAATATTATAGATTTTATTTTATAAAACATTATACTCTAAATTTATATTTTATAAATGAATAGTAATGGTCGATAAAAATTGTCGACCATTAAGTTTCATCGCCCTGTAATGTTCAAAAGTATCCACTAACATTCGAGCTGTCTAACTCCTTTAAAGCAATTACATTTAGATATTAAATGTATAAAAACGAGTAAAATTCTGTTTAACTACATACCAACAGAGATTTTTTGTTTAATGTGAAAATCTAGAATTCAGTTTAATTCAGCAACGTTCTTCAATTAAAATTACGGTGATTTTAAAATGCCGAATATTACATAGTTGAAGCGAAATTATAGGAAATTCGTCTGACTGGGTACTTGTACAGTAAATACTATAATGTATATACGTGTTGAAAACATTGCATTTTGTTCCATTTAAACGAACTTGGAACGACACTCCATTACAGTGATATTAGAGAACAGTTAGATTTCTGTCATTTTGTTTAAGGTGAATGATTTTCAGTCAACAGCATATTTCTGAGTATTCCGCCTGAAGTAATTCGTATGTAAACTATCACAATAGGGATGTTTTATTATATTTATGTTACGTTTCCAATGAATTCAGAATCAGTGGTTTCCCTGTTTTTAAATAAATTTTCGGTAAAATTGAAGACAAGAGGCAATAGAGACTATATAGCTATTTTGGTTCCCCGATTTAGTTTTGACATCAACAAATTGTTCTATTTTGTAATATAAATATTACAACAATGAAGATATTATCAAACTTAGCAAGAACAAAATTATCGTATGCAGGATGCATATTGGTTAGACATTAATGGTGACACTCGATTCTTATGCTTTTTTCCAGGTAACTTTTTCTATTTTTCTTTTTCTTAGTGCATATCGATTGTAAAAATTGTAACATGAAACGTAGATAATCCACAATTTCGTATTATATAACATACCATTACTAATTGGCCATTAGGAAGATTATACCCATACATAATTCTGAAATTATGAAAAGAAATATCTCAATGAAGCGAAAAAGGCGTGCTGCCATCCCTTCAATTTATTCTTGAAAGCGAGACAGTGAGAATCGACTTGAAAAAATTTACTTCATTATCAAATGAGTTCTTTTTGAGAAGTTCAGTTTTACTTTAAAGCGACGTAAAGAAATGAATCATTAAGTTTTTGAATAAATCACTTTTTTATATAAATTTCATCTGCATTTCGAAACGAAAAGAGTCCCTGGTGAACTTTAGTATCAAATTTCCTCGAGCGTCTGCGAAGCATATTCTATTAAGCCGTCGTCGTCGCCAAGCGTAAATAAAACCGTCTCATTTTGATTAAAACACACTTCTGACTACATCTAGTAAGTAATAACACTTCGCGATCTAAAATTAGCTCATTATCTGTTGAATCGTCTTGCACTTAAATTTCTTGCGTGAATCGTAGCTGGAAGGTAATAAACATCGCAGAGTTGTCGATGAGGTTACAAGGAAGTTTCAGGTTTAGCATTTGACACCCTTGAGCGACAACTACGAAACGCTTTCAGGAAGTTTGTTGTTGGTTGCAGCGACTAACAAAGATTCATTGTTCATCGGAGATTCCACAGCTGCTTTTAAGTTAATATAGCTATTAAAAGTTGAAAAAGGAATGATTGCGTTGATGCATTCCGTTGTTTGCCATTACTTTGATGATGGAAGTTTGTCCTTACAGGTGCGGCCAGGAGACGCGCGTGATCCCTCGTCTTCTCCAATTACGCTTCCACTGGCTCAAGTCCGAGAAGGAGTCCTTACGTCTGGAGGAGGCCGGCATCACCAAAGCAGTCTTGGACTCGGCCATAGCAGCTTTTACGCTCGAAATCATAGTCAAACACGGTGAACCGGCCCCGCGTTTGTGCAACAAGGACCCCTTGACCATCAAGATGGGTACTTACGTCGTTGATCTCTTTCCCAATGCGAAGTTCATTTTCATGGTGCGAGATGGACGCGCCACGGTGCACTCGATCATCACACGAAAAGTTACTATCACAGGGTTCGATCTGACTAGTTATAGGCAATGTCTGAAGAAGTGGAACAGTGCGGTGGAAGCGATGAATAATCAATGTAAAGAATTGGGGCCGAAAAGGTGTTTGAAGGTCCCTTACGAACAGCTGGTGCTGCATCCCAGGAAGTGGATGGAAAACGTACTTAATTTCTTAGATATACCATGGAACGAGTCTGTGCTGCACCATCACGACTTTATCAATAATGGTGTCAGCTTGAGCAAGTAAGTATTGTGTAGCGTAGTCGCCCAAGTAATTTTCCAGCAGAAGGACATTCAAAGGGAACTATAAAGTCAACATAACGGAAACTTTATTTAAGAATTGTAGGAGCGTGGTTCAAATTGTTGGTCAATGTAAATTCTACTGGCTAGAGTTACCACTAAACACTCATTGTGTATAAGAAAGATATTTTATTATTGTGTTTCCAAAAAAATTATTCTACTAAATGTACTAACGGAAGTAATGAATATTTTGTTAAAATTCGTTAAAACCATTCTTAAAATCTAGTAAAACGTCATAAGAGAAGGTTGTTTAGAATACACTATACACAAGTATTTTTTTTAGTTATAAAAGCAAGGTTGACTCTTATCATTAGCAATACCTAAAGGCACAAATTTCATTTTTTTTTTAAATAATAAATAAAATTATTTTGAATGTAGCTGAGCTTTAGTTAAGAGCAGAAGTACTTAAAATTCTATTTCACGAATTAAACTGTTGTGAAATAGTTACTTTATTTATCTATTTTTTTTTCACATGCGGAAAATTTCTAGGTAAAATGACTTTACTGAAAGTAAGCTTTCTTTAGTTTTTACTTTCCGCTCAAAATTTTGTAACGTGAACAGTGTTATCATTCCAAGTGTGTATATTTTTTAATTTAAGAAGTAGCTCCAAGAAAAAGGAAAGCCAGTAAAATATTTCGTAAAGCACTAATATTGTCAAACCACTGTGATACCGCGTTCATTTTATATAACTGTACATTTTTCTTCTTCTTACATTTAAAGTTTCATTCCATTAATTTTTCTTTTTCATATATCATGTTTTTACTTGCAACTTATCAATTTTAAGTTGTTTTCTTTTTAATTTTTACCTTTTTATGCCATAGAAAATCTCACATGTTATAAATTGACCAAAAATGTGGGTATGAAAATTTTCTTAACATTATCTGCCTTGCAGAAAAGTAATCGCTTTCTAAATATCTTCGAATTTTACCTAATCAAATTTAACAAAGTCGAATCGCGGACGATAAATTTTGCCAAGTTTCTCATTTATTACTTTCCAGAAAGTTGCTCAGCCACTTCCAATGATCAATCATTTATTGTTCTGTTTTAGGCCCAAACTTTTAACGTTATTATATTTCAAAATTGACACATCTCGAACAACTTTGCCCATTCATAAACGTCGCGTTTCCAGCGAATTAAAATCGACCAAACTAGACAGTTTGCGGGGTCGTAAACATAAAACTCCATTTTACGATTTTCAGCATTTTTGTCTGTTTTCAGTTAGTGGCATGATAAGTCACATTTGCATTGTTGCAGATTGCACACCGGCTTTTCACTTAACAAATGCAAACCATTTCGGTAATGGACTGCGTTATTACCAATGCGCTTTAACAATTTATCGGTTTATGTGCATGCAAGTAGCATCACATAAAGTCTCCTTGCATAAATGGAAAACCATTTTGTTGTCGAGCCGTTCATTTCAGATATGACGGTACACACATGCAGATTATTTGGGATTTAAAATACGTACCTGTTTTCATGGTGTTGATGGCACGGCGTCGACACTTTAATTTTTTAATTGCAACATAAAACACCAGGGTGTGCTTCATCGTTTTAACATGCTGGTCAGGTCGATGCCTGGATAATTTTAATTTCATCAACATCAACAACGAAATTCCGTGCAAATAAATTCGCTCTTGTAGTCTAATTGATTTTTTTTTAATATAAACTACGTGCATGCATTTTAAACATTAGTCGTAATGGTTTTAGTACAACTCGACTTGCGGCTTGAAAACATTTTCTGAAGTTTGAAATTTCTTCGAGCAGACTGCATTAGTGATCTAAAGTTCAAGTTTTATTTTCCCGCAGTTCCGTTTTGAAAGTTATGGTTGGAATCAGATGTTGAAATGTATGCAAACTTTACAGAAGCATGTTAACATTCTTTTTTCATTTTAACATTTCAATCATGTGAAAAATATCAAGAAATATTAATTTGCTTGGAATTAAAAAGATTTTTTTTTTCACTAAAAATTAAATAACACCCGGTGTCATATTAATTTTTGCTCCATTTTTATCTTTGAAAATATTAATTAACCGAATGGAATTTTGTGTCATTTTGGTCATTATGATTCAGGAATCCTATATCTTTTTCTATGACCACTACTACTACGCATAATTTTAAGCTCTTGTCATTTATTTTCTTTTTGTTTTGTATTTTCTAGAAATCAATAAAACAAACAGTATATAAGTCAAAGTCAAAAATTGTTCATAACATGTTTCAAATATTCGAAAATATCGATTGGAACAAGAACAAAGCAAATTAAAATTGGCTTAAATTGTACATATTAATCAAAAAATGACCATTGAAAAGAGACTTGCTGCCATTTAAAATCGTTGAGTTGATGGAAGTAGTGTTGAGAAGATTTCTCTTGTAAAACTCCCTGATTTTTTTTCATTTTTTCGTTGTTAATCGTTGTTGAAACATTTCACTTAAAAGTTTTATCTGTGACACGCTGTATGCAAGTAAATTAGTGGCATTCGGAAACTTTACAATTAAAGGGTAGTGAAGGGTAATTTGGCAACAAGTGTGGAACTGACACCTGTACGATTCAAGTTCAGAACAAAATTCTGAAACTAAAATGATGGGAAAAAATGAAAACATTAAAAAAATTCGCTCGCCAGTTTACTTAATAATCATTATTAAAAATCTGGGTTAAAAGTAATGTAGAAAGCTACTTCTGTTCTTATTTAAATAATTACAATATCAAGCTTAACCCTTTTAATCTATTCCGGTAGTATATTTTATAGTTTTCCCAGTTTGCTTGGTTAACTAGCCCATTTGAATATTCAACTCGAGTAATTTGTTTCATTTTCTTTATGCAAATATCTTTGAGCTGCGGAAAAATATGTATGAATATATATTTTTACTTACTCAAATCAAAGAATTGCCCATTTTTTGTTACAAAGTAAAATTATGTTTCCTCTTGTGTGGCCATCTCGAATAAATTTTTTCTTAACAATACTGTTCTTCCAGTTTAATTAGAAATGACGTGGTAATTAGAACGAGTTGAAATGATTACTTTAAAAAAATAATTTCGTTCAGAAGGCCCAATATCTATCTGAGGTGACTGCTAATATCTCACCTGTAGATGTCACCAGTATTTGTCATCAATGTACTAAAATCCATTTTCATAAACAAGCGAACTAAATATTTGAGCTTATGTTATAAATATAATCTACAGCTTTTCAAAAATTAATTATCTATTGTTTTTTTGCTTTTTTTTTGAGACTATGGTTTCTTACCAAGCCTTCGATTTAGGCTCATAAAAGTAATGTTTTTAAACGGCAAACGCCACTTTTTTCGAATTGAATTCAAGTTTTAAGAAAATATTGTGTAAGATAGATTTTACTTTATTATTCTAAATTAGTTTGGGAATTGATTTAGTTTTACATGAACATTCGGTGTAAAAAAGTAATAAATTGAAAACCACTTCAAATTTGATATGTTTAAAAATAAAAGTAAATACTAGGATACGGTTCCATAATTTCATTAAAAAAGTCAGTAATTGATGATTAATCTAGTACACACCTAAAGGTTTGAAAAGATACCCTTAAATTTTTTTTTTGAAAAATTGGAATTTTAATTAAAGTCGTGGAATTAACTTCAACCACGAAAGGACTAGAAATAAACAGCTAAAGAACGGATACATACATTAAGTAGTAGATGGAAGCTCAGTGGATATTTTCTCCGTAATTAATATGTGGTTTTTACTTTAATTTGAGTATAAATGCTTCCTTTGTTACTTTTAGCATTTACTGAGGAAATTATGAAACAACATTTTTCACGGTTTAGTGATTATCAAAGTAATTTCATGTCCTGTATTGTGTGTGAAAACAAAAGTTAATATCATTTGCAATGAAAATATGAGTTGAGTTACGTTTTTCATCATTATGTGTTCACTTCTGATCGAGAATTCATCTAGATAATATTACATTTATAATGAATTTAAGAATGGAAAAAATTATTTAACCCCTTACATAGCAAATTCGATTGAAATTGGAACCATTATTTGAACCACTTTATCTGACTTAATAAAAAATCAAATTTGTCTACACATATTTCATTTTGTTCGAGAAAAAAATCAGATAACACCCTTTTTATTCCGAATGTGACCATTATATTTTTTCCATTTTGCCCGAAATCATTAGGAAGTGATCAATGTGTGTCGAACTTTCTTAGCCACATAACAAATTGCTTTGGTAGTATCGGTTGTGATAAAAAGCAATGATTACTGTTTCTTTTGTGCATTTTCACCTAGATTTAACGAAAATCGAATCACGTCAGTCGAGGTGGTAATATAATTATTATTTCGTAAAAACAGAGTTTTTTCGAAAAATTGAGAGCTTTTGTTTATTCAGGGTGGAGCGTTCCTCCGACCAAGTGATTAAACCAGTTAACCTGGAGGCTTTGTCTAAATGGGTAGGCAGCATTCCTGACGACGTCGTAAAAGACATGGCGGACATAGCACCCATGCTTTCAGTATTAGGCTACGATCCTTACGCCAACCCGCCAAATTATGGAAAACCTGATGATGTGGTCGCAATTAACACGAAAAACATACAAAAGCACAAAGGAGACTGGGAAAAGAAAGCCAAAGAAATGTTCAACAACCGTTGGGAGGAAGGCGGGGGTGGCGATACGGCCCTCGACAAAGAACCCAGCGACAGTCCAAACAATACCACGTGATAATACGTGTATACAGTTAGGTGTTTTCAATTCGACTGTGTGTGGACCAGGACCACAGAGTGACTTAGTGTGTGTGAAAGCTAAAGAGTGGCGCTTCATCGATGTCAATGTGACCAGTCAGTATCCGAACTTTATTTAATTTATTTATAATTTTTTATTGACTCGTTTGGTCATATTTATGATTCATTAATCTATACTAACACGTTTGTTGATTGGATTATTTGTTTTTAACTAACTTTGTTGTTGTAAATTTATTCCGAATTTCGATATTTCAAATAAAATTATTTTATTATAATTCTTTTATTGCTAATGCACCCCACAGTGGAGCTGTTTTTGTCTCAATATTAACCGCTGTATTGATCAATGAAGGTAAGTACCAGTCTTTAATCGACCTGTTTTTGTTGAAAAATATTTGAATATGATACCTTTGATGACAAAACAAATGCCAGCTAAATTATGTCAAAGAATATTAGGGAAAAAAAGAAGGAATAATAATTTTACAATCAATCACTGATTGAATATACGTTGTTAAGGGTAACAAGCTAATTTATACGAGAAAGTCTTCATTGTCTCTGCATTAATTACGATAGCAATGAACTAATTAATTTAATAATAACGCTGGATTTGTTCCAATTTTCCGCCGTCGCTGATCCTTTTTTCTTTTGCATCTCGCACTCGAGGATTATCCTCTTCTCGCATCAATACCTTTTTTAATTCGAAGAGACAAAAAAACTTTCCTCGCATTTTCACTCTTCATAATCCCTAAATTTCGTTTTGTTTGAACAAGAGGATTAATTGCTCTAATTATAGGATCAAACTTGTTTATTTACATCTGGGGATTATTGCTGAGACCCTTTTAATTATAAGACGAGAGAAAGTTTTATTAGGATTGTTTACTTTCATTATTGGTACGACATTAATGTGAACATTGAAAAATTCGTTAGACGATAAAATGCAGAAGACCGTTTTATTAGCCTTGACAGACGATTAACTCTTTGAAAGACGCATTAATCTTTAATTAACGATTCATCCAGCAGAAAACAAAGTTTGTCATTATCGATTTTCCAAAAAAATTCATTAATTTCACATAAAATATATTGCTTGTATCCGTTAAAAATCGCTGGTTGTTATGTTTCTCAGAATATGAGACGGAGGGTTGAAGGTATGACACACCTCATTACTCAAAGATGACAGCATGAGACATAGATTTAATGAACACAGAGGTAATCTTGACACCCCTAATATCGCCTGGTTTCCCGTGAATTAATCAAAATTTTCCTCGTTATTCTTATTTCATCCACGTAATTTTGATCGTTATTTGTTTTTTAAAAATGCATTTGAGCACGATCAAAGAGATATTTATTCCTGCCCCAAAACGTAATAGTAACAAAAGGAAAAAGGAAAATACACAATTATTATGAAAATTCGCAGGTATTATTATTAAGCTTATTCCATTTCATAAGCTCCAGAAATCCCATTTTACAATGTTTTACCTCCTGCCTCAAATTAACTATTCAGGATGAAACACAGAAGGAGGCGCCTTTACGATTTGTCGTTAATTATATTATTTCATTTCATCCCTTTTGATGTTCCTACTTGATCTATTAATTTATAAATTATGTATTGGTATAACCTCGGTTAACTGGATAATTTAATTTCAAGTTTACTTTAGCTTCACTGACCCGCGAATTGCAAGTTTTTGCATACAGGCATTTTAATAACATTTTCGTTCCATTTTGATAATAGACGGTAAATTAAAGGCAGGTAGGATCTCTGAAAGATGTATATGGAAACCTACAGTTGTTTTAAAAGCACGTTTTTACTTAGAAATTGAAGAGAGGAAAGCGCTGTCAGTTTTTATTTTCTTTGTAAGTTTGTTACTAACAAAGTTACCATTACCCTTTTTTATGTAGGAAGGTATCCTAAAATTAAATTTTGNNTACTGCAAAGTATTTTTTGAATGTTTTTAGTAAGAAACATATTCACAACATTATCCCATATTTATACTATTAATTGTTTTCGAGATTCTTTAACTAAAGTTTGTAAATCGAAGAGAATTATACACAATATGTAGTGTTGAAGGAGAATAAATGCGTCTGCCATAAACATTATAGTATGTCGTTTAAAAGGAAAAAGTTTATTGTCCATTAAAAATTCTAAAAAATAATCCTTGGTATTTACAGTATTTTTCTAATACAGAAGACAAAAATGTGGGTAAATTTTAACGGTAACTGACAGATTAGGCCCTGTGTTTTTTATATCCTATCCTGTATATTTAAATTTATTGGAAGAACATGTCAACGTAAAACTGATTTCCATAATGGACCCCATCAATAATAATAGTTTCGTTTTTGAACAAATTAACTGTCAGAGTGTATTCATTAACTTTGTTCGTTACTGGAATTGCTCTCATTCCAGCTGCATTTGTGAATCCAGTTTTTTCATGTTTGTTAGTTTATTTATCACTTTAGCAAAAAATGTCATTCATTGCATGGTACTTTCGTATATTTATTAATATATTATAAGAAAAAATTACTATTTTTAATTACCAATTTTAGTTACCAAATATGAAAGAAAACTGTCCTATTTTATTGTCTGCATCGGTGTATAATGTGTCTTCATAGAATGAATATTAAAGCATTTAAATACCTACAAGTGAATTATAAATTACAATTTGTTAGAAAATTATTATTATTATTTTTTTTTTGGAAAGAAATCTACATTATTGGTACCATTTTTTGAAATACTGTTTTAACTTTCATTGTTTCACACAACGGAATTTTACAGATAGGTCTGTAAATCTTGCTGCTGATATATAGAATTATCTGGTTTTTAGTGACAGCGTGTAATACAGACCTTGTAAATTAATAGCTATAGTCTGTTATTTAGTTGTTTGTGCGGAAAGCATGTTGTACTTTTTATTTCGAATATTCCAATTGACCGCAAATGACGTGTAAATGTAATATTTTAATATTTAAATAAAAAAGTCTAATTAATAACATTATTTCAATGAAACCCATCTACATTGTGTAGCTTTAATTTAATCCTGCAAAATATATTGTCGTGTAACACCAATTAACACTTTTGTTGTCAATGCAAGTATCAAACCTAAACATATTTTGCAAGCTACCAGGATATATGTACCTTGTGAATTATCATGCTTAAGAGTACATATTCTAAATTTTCCTGTTTTATTAGCACTAACAAAGCTGATTTAACGTAAAAATATAATTTGGAATTAAGAATATTTAATACTATTCTAAATATATTTAGAAAGGTACATGCTTTAATGAAATTAAGCTTTATTT
>QDEB01031061.1:2565-14020 GCA_004193795.1 Asbolus verrucosus | reverse complement strand
ACTTGTTACCCCTATTTTAACAGTTCTGGAGATTTTTACATTTTTATGCTCGAATATACACTATTACAAAAATGTCAAAAGTTGCTGATTGTTTCTTGCTCAAACCAAAATTCGACTACTGTTGGTCTAATTTTTATCGTCAGGTGTTATCAGAAATATTTTTTTTTTGAAATGCTTTCTCTTTAATATTAAAATATGTGGTTCTATAGATGACGCCATTTTGTGAAGCTACTTGGCGTAACGTGGATTCTGGATTTTCTTCAATGTGAACAAGAAACAATCAGCAACTTTTGACATTTTTGCAATTTTATTCCAGCGTAAAAATGTAAAAATTTCAAGAACTGTTGAAAATAGAGGTAACAAGTGTGGGTTCATTAAAAAGGTCTTTAAGGGTATTATCTTAACAGTAACTAAAAAACTAAGCATTCTATTGATAAAAAAGGTATATGACGTCACAGCTCAACAGAGGATAACGTCACATATATGTATAGCAATTTAAAAACAATGGAATTTTAAATAAAAGTTTACTCATTTTAGCGTTTTATATAAATATCATTTGTTTTGAAATTATTGAATTTATTCCTGCATACATATTTGAAAAATATGTAAACGTGGTGGCAATCTATCTTNNCCAAGCAATTAAATATTGTATTTAAGGGAGTGAACCTTAAAGATGATGTCGAATCTGTTAATGTGGACGATTTCATTGAAGAAAATTTAGAAATTAAAATAAACACAAAGAATGGAATAAATGAGATAAAAACTAATCATGAAAGACAAAAATCGATTGAAAACCTTACGAAATTATGTAGAGTAAGATATTAATCAGAATAAAGAATCGAGAAAAAAAATCGCGAAAGAAAAGCCGAAAAGGCAGAAGCAAGGGATATTAAAGAACGTTATCAAAGCATCGACATCAACAGTGAGTGCCGGAAATTGAATCTATACAAAAATGACATCCAGTGGAGAGAGAATAAAAGCAGAAGGTCTTAAAAACTGGGATCGATGACGACAAAAGCAAAAAATGGGTTGTTTATACCGACATGTATTCTAAAAAAGACTGCGAAAAGATGGTAACACGTTTACAAAGATAAAAATGTTATTAGTCGACTAGAAAACCAAATAAAAATGGAATAGGATAGAAAAAAATGAATGGAAGAATATATATATATATATTTTGCAATAGTGGAAGACAGGGAAGAAGTATAGTTTATGGTGAGAAAGCGAATAAAACATACAATGATGGTCTATTTNNATCTATGCCTACCACTCACTCCACGTCGTCGAGCTGCAATGGTGAACAATGGCATCAAATTGTTTTCAGTAATGAATGTCGGTGCTCTTTGTGAGCCCATGATGGCCACAGGAGAATTTTCAGTTTGGTGTTGAAGATAGTTATGGTTTGGAATGCGATATCGAATGGAAGTTTACTCTAGTTTTTATTGGGCGAAGTTTAAATGCAAATGCCACACTGAGAATTTTGTAGTTAATGTTAATGACGTACATAAATATTCAACAAAATAATACTTGTTAATTAATTCGGAGACTTTTCTAACATGGCTGCCTCGTTCTCCACACATGTATGAGATATCATAGATGTTAAGATAGGCAACTTACAGCGCCCGCCAAACAATTTGATGGCACTCCGATGTCAAGTTTAGAAGCCTGGGATGAAATATCTCAGCCAGATATTCGTAATCAGATTTCCAACATGCCTTGGTGTGTTGCTGAGTATATAAGAACTCGTGGTGGTACCTCTCATTATTGAATATTTCTTGTTTGTCTTTGTTCTGTTTTATTGATCATTTTTATATTTCTGGTAACTTTGTTAAAATTGTCCAATAAGTAGTTGGTGTTCCGATTCTTTTTTTCAGAACGCAGTATATAAAAATGTAATGAAAGATATTAGTACAAATTTATTTTGTATATGTTCCTCAAAAGTATCAAAAGTACAAAAGGATAATTAGGTACACTGTCATTCAAAAAAATAAGTTGTAATTATTTCCGCTAAAACCAAACGTGATAAAACCTGACGCGTACCGTTTTGTTAATATCTAAATTATACATTAAATATGTTTTTTCATTATGATTTTTATTATATTTACACTGACTGCTTTAGGTCGTTATACCTTGTTTTCATAACCATTATTACAATTTACTTGATATAGCGCATTCCTTTTCGAAAAAAATCTAAATTGACAAAAGTTAAAGAGTATTTATCAGGTAACCCACTAGAATGAAAAAATATAGGTAAAAAGCAAAGTTATAATGATTCTTTCTTTTATTTCCATAAGTAATGTCAGTACGATTTTGTACATTTGTCATTGACAGCACCCATACAATTTTTTTTTTCAAGATGCAAAATATTTGACTTCTTCTGTTGAGGTAATTAGATTATAATCAGTTTATACACAGACTTCTCTTTTAAATTCCTTCACTCATTTAGCTAATGAGGCACATGACATGAAACGTTAGTTATATAGTGTGGCATGTATGTGCCTACAAGGTCTTCATTTTTTCCACAGTCAAACACGTGAAGAGTATCAAGTCTTGTGTAAAAAAAAAAAGAAAAAACATCGCTAATGGAAATAATACATACAGATTTTTTCAAATGATAATTATGTGTTTATGTAATTACCATGATACATATTAGATATTATTTTTATAATGACTATAATAAAAGCATATTTATATACACATATGGAATTATTAAAAGTGCTTTGATAATGACATGTGTAAAATGGAGGCAAAAAGCGTCCATTGACATTTTCTACAAATTTTTCAAATAACGCATGAAAGTCAATTGTAGAAACTGTTATAAATTTGAAACTGTGTTAACACCGTGACACTACTGAACTTCAGACACAATTGTGCATACGTGTAGGTTAGTTACTCGGTTTGCTTTAAACTGAAACTTTGAGTTAATAACATAGTTTGTGTGCTGTGTGGAGGAACTAATTGGTAGGTACCCACCACAATGTTGAATCAACTAATTTCAATCAATTTCTATGTCGGTTCTTTATAACTGAAAAAAAATTTTGTGAAGAAGTCGTGATTGTGGCAAAAACCTTGAATCGGCATAACAGGCATAGTAATGAATGAAAGACTGTTAAAATTCTTCTGATAAGATCAATAAACGTCTATTATGTTCCGCGATTTCATTCGACAAACTTCAATAGGTTATTTATCGTAAATTAACTCTTCCGCATACGGTCTTGATGCTATTTTAAGACCATCTTCGCAGACGTCGAGAAAGTTATGTTCCGTTTTCTTGATAAGGAAGATAGAAACTTTTTACCACAACTTTACCGTTTTTTTTTTTTGAAAGAAAAAGCTATCGCTACAATATAAATATAAATCCAACTCGTTCAAAACAATTTAAAAAGTCAAATAAGAAAAGAAAAAGTCTTAATTACACATTAGAGTGTGTTCGAATAGTAAGACTTTTTTTGAGACATCTTTGGATTTATTTTTCAAAAAAAAATTGTGGGTGAATTTTGTATTTGCTAAAAATGTCACTTTGCATTTCCTTTCCACAAACCAATAATTTTTTGACAGGTGAGTTTAGTGACTCTCTTTTGAAATGTCTGTGTTTGAACCGAATGTGATCTGGTAAGATGCAATGAAGTCATAGCTTATGTCCTCTCAGAAATAATACACTTTAATAAAATTAAAACAAATTCAATCAAATTATAGTAAGTCAAATTAAAATAAATGCAAATCTCAGAATCTCCAAAAAAAGTTATGTATATATGTAAGATATTTAAAACAATCAAATTATCAAATCTAACTAAAAACCATAACAGAAGTACCACTCCAACGAGATTCAAATAGAGTGACATATGAAAGTAATTATTTAACATAAAAGAGAAAGACGATGGCGGTGGCAATTTTATAATGATCAAAAATCGAAGGGAAAGAGTTTGGAATAAGAATGATTGCAGGTGTGGCTTTAACATCGACGTCAGAGAGAGATTTTGAAAAGTTACACAACCATTAACAACCAACTAACATAACCAGCTTATACAATTTTTCCAAAAAAGTGCCATTTTAGCACAAACCCTGAATGATGCGGCACTGTATATAGTTCATTCTTATTTTGAACTCTTCCTTCTTTTGAAATGAGTTGAATATTTATAAAAATTATCTTTGATGGCTACTATTTAGTAGCACATGAAGTACATGAAAAATATTATTAAAAAGTTCAAAGCTATTCTGGATTTTTACAAATGCGTGAAATGAAACACACTGTTAAATAATTACACCTTTTATTTATGTTCCGTGACAAATGCTGGTATCTAAATTGCTTTCTAGCGAATTTGTTAAAGAGTGTAAATCAAATAATGTGCTAAAAAACGCAAAAATGAGATAATAAAAAAGGGAAAACAAAAATGTCTTGAAGGATACTTAATTACTATTCATTTTGTATGAATGTAATGATTTATTACGTAACTTTCCTATTATTATAGTTTCCATATCCTGGGGGCATTTTCCCCGAAGCTAAACGGGGGTTCTTACAGTTACCCCAACGGTTTCAAGACTATGACATTATCACTGAAGATATTGAAATTTGGTTTTCATTAAATAGACCAACATTATAAATCCACCATAGTAAAATTATATACATAATTGTTACGGTTATTGAGGTTAAATTCAAGGTACCTAAAGTAATTAAGTTATTTTGAAAAACTGTTTATGTGAAATTTAAAAGGTAATACAGAAAAACTGAAATCTTATAATCTTGGTTGAGAAATAATCATTCTGTTCAAAAGCCTGGAAGTCGGAGCGTGTGGATCTTTAAACTCGGTAGATCTTTGAAATTGATGTATCTCTGGAATCAACCCATATCCCATCTATTTATCCAATCTTAGTGCAGAATCTCCACCTAATATTTATTATCGCACTTGCATTGCCATTTTTCTTTTTCGTAAAACATTCTTTGGGTATGTATAATGAAACTGTAAAATTTGACGATGCGATCTTTAATTATGCTATATTTAAGGCTNNTGAAATGAAATAAATAATGTCTCTTTTTCTATTTTTCCTTTCCTTTTCTACTTTCCATTCCAGACTATTTCTAGTTTTCACAAAACTCCTGGATTTTTTAATCATTTATATTTCCTGTCCAAAAGAGCTCTTTCATAACGTCTACATCTCTTATTTTTTGTTCATGATTCTTTAATTTTTTTCATAACATATATACTTCGTTTAGTATAATAAGTAGAATAAGTAAATTCAGTAAGACTCAAGTCATTTTCAAGTGTAAAGTGTTCACGTTACTGATCAGATATTTGGTGTTATACCTGTAGCTGAAATAAATAACGATAAAATTGAAATTTTTTCAAGATTCCATAAATTTTAATTTACAAATTTAGCCACATCACTTCCGGTATATTGGAAACAGGAATTTTCTTGTAAAAGTCGTTAAAACCACAATTATTTGTTAAAATATAGCAAGACGTGATAAAGAAACTTTTTTGGAGTTACATTCTGAACTCGGAAGTAAAATTTGCTACTTTTTTATTTTATCCAATGGTCTTCTACATTGAATTTCATTTCCTGTTATTGCCATTTCCCTTTCCTTGCGTTAACAGTAATTTCTCACTTTTTTCGATTCTCTTTTTTTTACTATTCTATCATTCGGTATTCACATATTCGTTCGAAGCTGCACTATATTTAATTATGTTTCCTTTCTATTATTATATTCTTTTATTAAAACATGCGAATTATACTTTGAGAATAATTCCATCCTTTTAATCATTTTTACAGTTATTTGGGAAGTAATTTGTATTTACTTCTACCACGCTTTATTGTCACTTCCGTTGTGCTTTTTTATTTTACCCATCATGTCCGTACCGCATAATTTTTAATTTAACCTTAATGTTAGCTGTTTCTTTCTATCCTTCTAGTGAACAAATGATTCCGTCCATATTTTAATTTTCCCTACTTTCTTCGTTATATATTTCCGACTCACTGCTGTGTTTGTTTTATTTCTGTATTTATGTTCTTCCTTCATCTTGGTTAATTTTTTACAATCTACGTTACTTTTCATTGCTCCTATTCCTTTTTCTTTATATGTTCATCCTAATTCATTTTCAAAATGTTTTTCACAATGTACCCTCTTAATAGTCTTTTTAAAAATTCTTAGTTTCGATCTCCTTTTTTTATAATATTGCAATTTGTTATTTCGCCATTTATGTATATATAAAGAGCAAACATTTGGGAAAAACCCAGTCAGAATTTTATAGAAATTCCAAACATATAATTATGTTACATTAAAACGAACAGTAACGACAACGTAAGAAAACATGAAATACAAATATGTATTTCGAAGAAATAATATCTAGGAAAGAGAAGAAATGTATTAACAGGGTGCTAACAGGTTGTGTACGTTATCAAAAAAAAAATAGAGCAATAGAGATAAAAATAATTTGAAATTAATAAGAATAACAAATAAAAAATAGTAAATAATGAGATAATAGATAAGAAAGCTCATGAAACCAGCTAAGAAAATGTAGAAAATTAATTCAACCCGGACCTTCAAATACTGTTCTGTCATTTAAAAATATATAACTCTGGCCACACTAAAAAGAATAGACTGTAATATTGTGCAAGCATTTAATTTGTTATTGTTATCATGGGATGTCCCACATCTGTCTTTTTTTTTATAAAATCCATTGATTATAAAATCAGTTTACCCTTTCTTATTTGTTCAGTTTTCAGGAAGCAAATAATAAAAAAAATTGAAATTCGTATATTTCGAATTCGAGTTTTACTTGACGTACTTCAAGGCGAAAATGAAACCAATACAATGAAATGTTCATAAATTGAATTATGTAATTATAGTTGTACAGTTTTCACGTACTGTTTTTATAAAACAGTTTCAATGAGCTGAATGTTTTTAATTTTCGCCAACAAAAAAACAATTTGCAGACGCTTTAATGAACCTAATAGTGGGCTACATAAGAGTGATACCGTCCAAAGACCTTCGATATCGCGAAACGTGACCAGTTGTACTAGCTGAATAACCTAACTGTAAAACAAAATTTTAATAACCGCATTTGTGCATCTAATGATCTTAAAATAAAATGCATTGAACAGAATTCGAAAAAACCTTCGCTAAAACAGCAAAAGACCGGAATATATCGACGGAACCTAGACCCACTTACAAAAATAGAATTTTCGCATCTACTTCCGACATTTCAATATTTTCAACTAAACGAAGCAATTTATTTTTGTTCAGGCACGCAAACGGTTGTACATCCTGGTTCCTACAATTGCTCACCATCTCGACAGCAGATCGCAAAATGATGCAACCGAGTCTTTGTCGGATGGTGTACAAACGAAACATTTTGCAAACGCCAGTCGAAAGTTGCATTGGCTTCGTAAAGAAACGGCTTATTCATTATAATGAAAAAATTCTAGTGCACTTATTAATTTACTTTCACTTGATTCAGCAATGCAATTACAATTTTAAACGATTTCAAAACCGTTTTTCTTTCGATCAGTTTCGTGGTGCGCTTGAATTATGTGACACTAACGCGAGTTTTTGCGTTTCTAATAATATTATAATGTTTTACTCTGATAATTCTGGCAACAATACCGAAGTTTTGATGTTAATAGTCGCGCGATGACGTTGGAATTTATCTCCCGACGTGAATGTAAGAGGCGTATTGCATCAGCTAAGTGGACTAGTTATGTAACCATTAACATTGGCCATGAATCGATACTTTTTACCCCCCAGAGGAAGAATACATAATTCATGTCTTCTCTGCACGTTAACTTCTCTCTTTGTTCCAGGACTGTTCCAGAAGATGTCGAAAAATAATCGCACGAAACTGTGCACAAACAATAATTAAGAGTGACTTTGCCATCACACAAATGAGTGTCAATAACATCAAGTAACCTTCGTCCAAGGCATGCTTTGATATTACAATTCATCATCGTTAAGTACTGCATTTCGATGACATAACCCGCCAAAATGACCAAATACAAACTGAATAACGACAACACTTCGACTACCGGAAGCCAAATCACCTTAACCTCCTACATGGTCGGCGAAAGTATCGAAACCGATGAAGAAAACACCCCCAAGTACGCCACCGAGCAAAAAAAAGGCATCAGCACGATACTGGATCTGCCCCAGGAGAAGTACACCAGACAGAAGATAAACGCGTCTTCTTTCAACGTCAAGCCGACCTTGAAAGAGTGGCTGAAAGATCGCGCCAGAAGAGGATGCACGAGGAAGTTGATCTACAAACGAGTTCCCATTCTGACGTGGCTGCCCAAATATAACGTCAGTTCGGCGATTTCTGATTTCGTTGCTGGACTGACAGTCGGACTCACCGTGATTCCTCAGGGCATAGCCTACTCTAACGTGGCGGGATTACCTCCCCAGATAGGTAAAGTGAGATTTTTCCTTGAGCCTGTTGCTGAAATGGTTCGTTTCAGGGCTGTACTCGTCGTTTATGGCGTGTTTCGTCTACACCATCTTCGGGAGTTGCAAGGAGGCTCCGATTGGCCCGACGGCGATCGCGGGCTTGCTCACACGTGAAAATAACCACGGGTTCGGCGTGAACGGGGCCGTGCTCCTGTGCTTTCTCAGCGGCTGTGTCGAGTTCTTAATGGGTCTCCTGCAGTTAGGTAATTAAGCGACAGTTTAATAAAAATGAAAGAGGAAAAAATTAAGGTAAACTGCTACTAGCACTACCTACTTGGTATTTGCGAAATCCTTGCGTTAAAATGTATATTACAGATGACCTCCTTGATGGTTTAATTTGCCGATATTTATTTATCGTAAACGCTTTAAAACTGATTAAACTCAAATCGTAAACGGTCTAAATGGCCTGTGTTTTAATTATTTCAAATGAATTAAGGACAGGTCGCGATCTGTTCGGTACTATTGAATTAAGATCATGGTCGAGACTAAAGGCGTAACATCTTGGCGAAAATACATAACAGATTTGTTGACAGGTTTCCTGATTGACTTCATATCAGGACCGGTCTCGATAGGATTTACGTCAGCAGCGGCTATAATCATAGCGACGACACAAGTGAAAGATGTTTTGGGATTGAATTATCCCGGAGGGAAATTCCTGCAAGTCTGGGAGCAAATTTTCGAGCATATCACAGAAACGAGATTATGGGATTCCATTTTGGGGCTCTCGTGCATGGCCGTATTGATAATTTTGCGGGTAAGTATATACTAAAACATCAATGGGTTCATTAACCCGCCCGTAGAATTATTTTAAAAATCTCCATTTATTTTTGGATTATGAATTAAATTCTAGATAAATGAAATAAAAAACAAATTATTCTCGTTTTCAATTTGAAATACATATTTTCCAATTTTTTAAAAATTAGGTTTTTATAAATTAAATTTGCAAATTTACATAACTACAAAATAAATAATATCTAGAACAAATTATGAATAATTCCCACAAATCATTTGTTCATTGAATGTATAATTAAATCGATGCACTCATGGTGATTTAGAAACCTGGAAGTTGGACCGTGTAGATCTTTGAATTCTGAGGATGTTTGATTTTTGGTGGATCTTTGAAATTAGCCAATGTCCTATTTCTAATGTGGGTGCAGTATCTGTACCTAATATTAGCACACTCGCATTATCTTGTATTTTCACGTAGAAAAAAGTAGACTTTCCTGTTGTCAGTCTATATATCAATTTTGACCAAAATAGGTCTAAGGGGTTAAAAGATGTACCGCTCCAAAAATAAATTTGGAGTAAAAAAAATGTGTATGTAAATAGACTGAAATACAAGACGAAAAATTAACATCACTTTTTCTTTGCAAAAATCATGAAAAATATTCTATCCACATCTGTTCCTTTGTTTATTGCTCTCAATTGTCACTTAAATTCTATGGTTGGTCGTTGAATGAAACAGACTTTTTTGGACCAAGTAGTTTGGTGTAATATGACCCTCGCATAAACTAATGTACTTTAGGTGAATTCTTAATCCTTGATCAAGCTCTTAAGCATAATCAGATTTAGGATTTGATTTAACAAATATAAAAACAAGCTTAGTGACTATTAGTCCTTATCGTATAAATAACTTTACATAAAATTTAATACTGCAAAGCAGCAATTATAACTTTTTTTATAACATAACTTTTAAGAAATTTATTTTTCGTTGTAATAATTAGACGATTGCATGTTTTGAAAAATTCTTGAGTGTCTTACAAGTAACACACGATGATCATATAAAATTCAAGAGGGGGTGTTATCATTTACAATCCTGAAACTGGTAGTTTCAATGGAGTCCTATATCTTTATTTCAANNACAGATGTGCCAATGTACAGAATTTCGGGAAAATTAAGGAATCAAACTCAGTGGTCAATAATAAATGCTGAGGTACATTCGATGTATTCAAAAGGCATAGTAGAGGATAGTGGGAGAATTAGGATCGCCTAATTTTGTCCTTCCTTCTTAGTAATTCAAAATATTTCTAGCCAAAATTTTTAAAATGTTGTTGTGTGTTGCTTTGGTCTTAGTTAAGAATTCTCATCTGAAAACAAAATTGCAGTTGTGTAAATAGTCGGTATTAAATTTTTTCCTCTTTTTCTGAAGTTAGGTGTTTTCAGAGAGACGAATAATATGACATTTGATCAGTTGAAGTTTCGGTAACATATGAGATGGGAGAGTTGCAAACACTACCAATGTCGAAGAATACATGTGTTTTTGTAAACCATTCATAAAAGAGATTTGTTATCCACATTTAGAATGGTTATACAGTTGGATCACCTTTAGGAAGATGATTTAATAACCTTTGTTTGGTATATTATATAAACATTGATGCTTTGTAATTGCCATGGTGTTCATCTAGCTGTTATTAATTATTTGACCTCCTTAGCCACTTTTTAGTTCCCAGTTGCTTGTTAACTGTTACGATCAAAATTTTCAAGGAATATAAACTCTAATGATATTATTGACAGTGATCATAAATAATAAATTCTGGCCTGTAGGAATTTTAACACATTCTAAATTGTTAAGAAATATTATTTTATATTTTAATCTGGGAATAATAAACAAATAAATAATGGAAACAATAATTACACTTCAAATTTATTGTCGGTGATAGTGAAGTTTTGGTTACCTCAATGAAGTTTCAGTATTTCTCTGAGTAACTTCATAATGAGATATGTGTACGAGTACAATATTTTCGAAAAACATGCCATAAAGGAGAACAATTGAGAAAATTTGTCTTTAATTTAATTTTTGACATAACATAACATAATATTCTCTTAATTCTAAATTTGAACAAAACATTTTTAATTTAGAACCTGCCAAATCGTGATTAAAGCTCTTCAAATAAAAAAAGATTCAATTATAATAATGTTAACATAATAAGGGTCATGTTATGGCACATCTGTATATATAAAGGGGCTGTAGATTAATATAAATATGTTTTTTTATCTTCTTGTGTACATCGAGGT
>QDEB01031029.1:1590-14167 GCA_004193795.1 Asbolus verrucosus | reverse complement strand
ATATATATATATATATATTCAGAATTGATGCTAAAATAAGTAGGTTCTTAATATGTATGATATAGTCTATCCAAAATAAGTGAGACGATAATATAAATAATTAGAAAATACATCCATATTATCAATTATTTTATTAGGAGGTTATCCTAAGTTCTAAAATGTAAAAATTTAGACTTATCAGTAGTTTGCTTCACCTCTAACGTAATGAACCGATCATCGATTCCTTCATGTTATCGCCTAAACATTTTGAAAGTGTGTTATATGAAAAATGGATATCAAATTTATCATTTTCAGAAGAACTACAACGAGCAAACAGAAAAGTAAACCGCAACTCCCAATAGTCGTTCTGAGAATTCCACCTTTATGTACTTGTAATTGGAACCAGCTATCAAAACCACAAGTATTATTCTTGACGTGTGCTTGCATAACGTTCGATTTTTGTAATTCAGTCGCAGTTTTACGTGTCTATGGAAACTTCGTGGGTGTTACAAAAACCCCTGTCGAATACAATCAGTATTGAGACGTCGAGGTTGGTGCCTCTTGTAATAGGATTATTACTTATTCAGAGCAGATGCCGAATCGGTCGCATATTCGACTACCGCTCACATTTAGGTTATATGATGGGACCACTGCAGGATCTTGGAGCCGGTTCTGCAACTCATACTGCATTCAATTTCCATTAACGTAATTTTGTCGGGCGCATTGCCACTTGTAACAACAAGCAGATTATCCGAATGCTAATCCCGACCTGAGGGGTAAGCATCTCCTGCTGCCATCGTCGTGTTGATATTAACTTAGGGTCTACGCCAGGTGTTTATGTTATTATAATTAAGGTAATGGGCTTATTTACGACCACTTGAAGCGTGTTAAATGCAAATAGGAATTTATGTTACAGTACAAAAAGACATAACTCGATTAATTTGTTGAATCCAATTTGTTTGTGTTTACCGAAATAATTAATTGAAATCGGACATTGCCTCCCCGCAATACATTATTTTAATAAAATGGTCCGAAATTAAACTTTAATAGGGCGCCATTTAGATAAAAAACTAGAAGCTTGAGAGTATTAGAGAATTTAAATGCGATTAAAAAAAGAATAACAAATTAGTATTAATTTATTATGGATCAAGGAACTGCAGATCGCATCCCAGGTGTGTAGATATGAACGGCTCGACATTCTGAAAGGTACAGCTGCTACAATTTATTTAACAAATTAGGAAAATCAATCTGACAAGCGGCAACTGTAGTTAGGAGTCGAGACTTTAAAATATGATGCGATTACGTCTTGCGGCTGGTTGCGTACACTCGACTACACTAATATCATTTTTCAGCTCTTAACACCTCAAACACAAAGATGAAATATGAAATTAAGAAAATCGCTCTTCTTCCTGAAACACATTTTTCATGAAATGCGTTATTTTTCAGCGTTAAGTTTTTCTCAGATAAATATGATTAATTGCCTCGTTGGACTACATAAAAGCGAAATCAACTGTAACCAGACATAAAAAGCGCTTTATTGAATTGAAATTCAAGAGTTTCCCTTTTTCGCAACGAACCACCCATAATTACATCTCATATGAGGCGACTTTGTAAATAAACTCCGAGTTCTTTTTACTGAAGATTTTCATTAAGAGAGTAATTTCTCTTCCATTAAGTAAAAGGAAAATTTGAGCACGACACTTCCGACGGCATTAACATTGAACATGGCGTGCCTCCAGGTTACTTACTATTAGAATCGTGTAATGACAATGACTGAGCTGAAATCGCTCCTGTGGGACAAATATCCTTGTTTACATGAACCACAATTGGTCCCGCAGTATTTGCTACAAATACAGGAAAAGGACCGACGATTATCTACCCACATCTCTGAATGGGAATCAATCTCGAAGATTAAATTAGTGAATGTTACCAACAAGATAATTCAAATTAAGAGCCTGTTTATTACTAAACATGGCCACGATTCTGTTTGACCGTATATCATACTGGTTTAATTATCCGTGAGTTTATTATACAACAATTTCGTTGTATTTACCTTACTTACTTCGGAAATAATAAAACACTACCTTTGATACAACACCCGAAATCAGTATTCTGAGCAAGTTTAGTTACATTATAACACTTGTAATAAGCTCACCCGGCAAATAACCACCTCATCAACGTTGATTGTCTAATATTTAAGAACAGGATTTTGGATTTGACTCAACTTGAATTCTTTGTCAAAAAGAAGCTCAATTAATACGAAATTGTTAATGTAGATTTTACTAATTTAATACTGATCTTAACAAACACACCTCCAGACTGACATTCAGAAAAATCAGAAATAACATTTTTATTATTTTAGTCCAAAACTCACAGTAATTATAGAAATATTAACAATTAATGCAAGTTACGCTTCTTATCAATATTTTAATAAAAACATAAATAACATAACCGATACATGTATGTATGTACAAACATAATCTGTACATACAATTCCATCGTGATTGGTTAAATTTACATAACACAAAAAAATCTTTAAAGTTAACTGAAGCAATCATTCAAAAATTTTACAAGACCAAGACAAGTCTTCAAGCAAACGAATGTAAGAACATACTTAAAACATTTTCTAATTCACACGTGTTTTCCTAATATTTTATTTTTTATTCTGACTTCCTCTCCCGCATGTCAATCATAAATTTTACCATTTTATCACTAAACTCTGCTGCAAGCTTCACATTGCACCATATCAAACTATTTTAATATATCTTTTTAATAATTTAGTTTTCATATTTTCAAACACACGTGAAAAATTTCAAACAATAAATTCTAATTCAACAAAAATTTAAATGATATGTGCAATCACTTGTGCAATCACTTGTGTTCATTCTACGGAGTTCAGTTTCGTAAATTTACGGACAATCTTATAATCGAAACCTAAATCCTGTTCTTTATGATTGGTTCAAAGATATTTTTCTCGAAATTCAGTATATTTTCTGAATTATTGTATAAATCTATGGAAACATTAAAAGGAAAAAGAATATGGCTTTTATGTTCAATTTTTGGTATAGTACAAAATAAAATAACAACAAACTTTTGCTACTCGTCATTTAATTTACGTTTTTCATTAAGTGATAATCTTGCACCTACATCAAATTAATGTGGCTTACTTTATTGTATCAAATGACAAAACATGAGATAACAGGCAATATTCTCACCAGACTGTCATGCTATGTTGAGCTGTTAAACCGTCCCCGGCTATTTGGCCGCAATGCCCTTAGAACGATATCCCCAGTTTCATCCTTCTACACAAAAATTGTTTTCATTTGACCCCACATGAGCTTTCGTCCATTTTCAATTTTATTTTATTACTTTCATCTGCTCTATTTTTATACCGTATTTATTCCAACCACAAGAATGGACCAGATGTTTATAATATGTTACAGTTTGAGCTCTGCAATGGCCAGCTTCCACACAGTTGCACTATTTATCATTTTCAGCATTTTCTTATTTTCTAACATTCATGATCATTGTGTTCAGAAGCAGAATTGTAGATAGAAAACAAACAGACGGTGAAAATTATACTGTAATATATTTAAATTTATCCATTTTCCTATACTTTAATTAAATATAGTAATTTAACCGTAACCCAAGATTATATAAACACTAAATATAATTTTTTTGTTTCAGGATGCAGTCGGTTTCACATGTGTAAGTCTTATTTTATTTTTAATATTAAGCATTTTACAGTTTTATTATTATTTGGTCTAAGATACGCACAGGTGGGAGCTATATTAAAAGGACCAACGTATGTATTGTAAATAAGTTGTAAATAAGTTTGCAAGTTTAGTAAACATAAGCTTCACCGACTTATATCTTAATCTGTAGTTTAAAGTTGAACACTTTGAAATATCAAAGTGTTTTCAAAGTGTTGTAAATTTAAGGTTGTCAAAAATGTCAAAAATCATAATTTATGTAGATGTGAAATAATAATCTCACATTTACATAAATTATGACCTCTTCATTAATACTGGTAACTAGAAAGAGACTTTTTTATTCGTTAAAATCTTTGGAAATATATATACATATATAGTCCATAGAAAATAAGACCGGTGGTTTCCTTCATCAATTGCCCAACTTATAAGTTAGCTAAAAGTTTAAACGTGATCTTTAGGAAAAAATTAAATTTTACCTATCCTATCAAAAATTCTTTTAATTTAACTAAAAATTTAAATACTTTTCTTGTACCCCCTCATCTTTCCTTGTTTCCTCCTTTCTGGAAAATTTGCACTTTGATTCTGGTATATCAACTCCACATTCTATTAATCTTTTTATTTTAGTTCAACGTTAATTTTTATTCTTCTCTTCAAACATTTGGTTCAACAATGAACTTTCCCTATTTCCACTTCTGGTTAAAACATTCATGAACTTAGAAAATGGCATTATTTCAAGTTGAATTTTTTCTAAACATTTTTTGATATTCTGGCACCACTAGTTGATGACATTTCTTTGAATCGATTTTTACATTTTTTAATTAATATTTACCCCAAAATTAACTTTACTATGAAAAAGAAAGAGAAAATAAATTACCATTTCTCGATACATTGATTACCAGATGGAAATAACAATAATCAGAGCTTGGAAGGGTGAGAAAAAAACCAGAAAAAGGAAGAGGATTAGTTATTTAGTTATCTACTTTTTCTTTCTAGGTTTTCTCTCACTTTTTCAGACTCTCCTTCTGGGTGCATTTTTCATATTTGAAATAAGTCCGATATGTCTTTTAGTTAAAATCAAAGACGTTATTCCACTTCTTCACAACTCAAGTATTTCTAGGTTACCATGTAACTTAAACAATAAAATTTATACTGGACAATTGAGAAGGAAGAGTGCCGTCAGGTTACACAGACAAAAATAAAATTGGTAAAAAAATTCTCTTTGTGGAGTTTCAATCTTTTGTTTTTAGTATTGGAAATGGTGCATGTGTGCTGAAACTAATCTGCTTTTCACATTAGTATAATTTTTTTAATAAATAATGGAATGAATTTTATTTTAACCTTTGATATCATCAGATTTGTCAACAATTTAAGTCATTTTACATTAGAACTTACGTTTAACTCCACATTTTCCACATTATCCTCTAAAATCAAAAGTTTTTTTTCTCATTTGTATTATTAGTTTCTTTTGAACATTCTAATGTATACTATTCCCAATAAGAGAAAATTTAAAAATGTCAGTTCAGAATTTCCAAGAACCAAATGTAACCACATAAACAAATACGAAAATAGGTTGAATTGACCAACAAGATCAACCGACATTGAAAATACATTTCTTAATTAAGTGGAACGTGACCAACAAATATAAACAAAAAAATTTAAAAATAAGACAACAAACACATCACATATTCAGTATATAATACACGGGCTAGTCAAAACAAACTTACTAAATTCATTGTGCATGCAACTGAACATTCATACAGAAAACCCGCAGTTTTTTTAACAATTGTTGTAGTTCCCGTTACCCCAAATGCGGTATTGGCACATATCTTCATATCTTAAAAAAATTGTTTGCATTTTTGCATTAATTTTCCTCTCAACTGATAATAAGACAAGAACGCTCTCCTACGTCCGTAAACTTTGTAGTTTTAAATCACGTGACATTAAATTAACAGTGCAATGATAATTTTGTTTTCCTGTTAGATGAATTGAACTGGACAGTAAATCAAAGTGAAACGTGCATTATCGATGCAATCCGTGCAATTGCAGTTGCATTAACTCACGCGACACCCATCGATATCTGCCCTCAATTATCGATGGTAGCAGGGGCTGTAAAACATCCCCATAAATACGAGCGATAGGGCGGATCGATGATGGTACGACCACCAACGATAGCAGTGACGGGTGCCCGCTCGTTAAGATACCAGCACAAAGCCGCAAAATTAACCCCAAATACTGATGCACGATCTATCGTAGGTGGGCTTTGATTCGATTTCTATGGGGGCCACCGCTGCAACATGACTTTTTAATAACTACGTGAACGCATAAGTGCCAATTTGTTACGCTATTGATAAACTGAACATCATTTTATTAGTTACTGAAAGTGATGATCACGCAAATTACCAAAATGTCCATGACTCCACTGCTCTGTGATAATATATTCTTAATATAAAATTCACTAGCTAAAAATAGACACTTCAAAGTATCGATAGTTAATTTTATACAGTGAGAGCCTTTAATTTTAACCCTTTTGTGCGTAGGTCTGCGTACCTTGTTAAATATTAAATGTTCTTTTTTAAGCCACAACTTTTTAACGTTATGATGTACAGCGAATGGTGGTTAAAAATTTAATGTGTTTGAAACACCCTGCTATCACAGTTTATTTTCTTATCAAAACATACAATTGGTTTCAAAAACCCCTTATTTACCTTTCGTCCGTGACACTCAAATGCTTCACAGCATTAAAAATTTGTAGTAATTTGCATTAAAAAAAAAACAGAAACTTATAACATTTTGTTCGTAAAACTTGCCCGTTAGCGAAAATTTTCGATTCAAGAGAAAAGTGGCACACAAAAAATTCTGATGAAAATTTCCAAGTGTTAAGTAACAATTAAGTCAAGACCCAAGAAACATTTTTTATTTGCAGATATATTAGATCATCTTGGACTGCAAATATAGAAATGTAATTATTATTGCAGTTTTTGAGGTTTTGCGTTTACAATTTACGATGTTACATACATATAAGTTTAAAAAACTGAGGTCATTTCCAACAAAATTTGACACATGATAACGCAATTAATCAAAATTTATGAATGTTGTAACGTTAGGAATTTCATTTAAAAGTGATAATAACAGATAAACGAAAACTGAAAAAGAGAGAGAAAAAATAATAATTGATAGCAATAAATAAAATAAATGTAACCTTCCTTATTATGGATAATATCATTTAAGAATGTGGTGAATACACAATTAATAACTACAATTAAAAAAAAATCTGAACTAAAATGCAGCTTTTTAACGTAATATAACTTTTAAAATGTGATCTGAAAGTTAATCTTTTAATGGATTAACTGCAAGTTACTGAAAGAAATGATTCTGTCCAGACTTTAAACAGTCTGCAATGATGATGACAATGCTGAACAGAAGAGGTTTCCTACGAACTTATGCAATCTTTATTAGAGGCCGCCATTTTCCCCTTTATAAGTTGCATCATTCATTAACCCAACATTTTCTGAAGAGCCACTGAAATACTTAACGAACGGTCAATATTCTCAGTTCTTCATTGTTAAAGAATTAATATCTGAGTGTCAGTTAGCAAGCCCAATGCAGGAAAAGACATATTATGTTCTTATGTAAACATAGAAAAAAACTTGAAAGTGTGAACTTCCATTTTGCAAGCTTTAAAAACTGAAATTAGTAAAGTTGATAGGAATGTAAAAAAAAATTAGATCAACTAAATGATGTAGTCACTTTATATAAATTGAAATTACACCAAACTATTCAATTAAAGAAACATAATTAATTTACTGGATGGAAAATTTTGTGCTAACTCAAATTAGATACAGTTAATATTTGCATACTTGAATACTTCTACGTCAATAACCGCTTGAGAAGACAACCTAATAAAAGATAGTGTAATTGTCATAGACCAATATCCTGAATGTTTGTTTTTTTAAGCATATTTTAAAATCATGAATGGTAGGTACATTTTGCATTCATATTTAAACATTTTTGACTGCATACGAAAAGTTTTTAAGTTCACAAAACTGAACGAAACTCATCTACTTTAAAAACGTTTTGGATATCTGTATCTCACAAAATTTTATGACTAATTTAACTGTAGTGCACTTGTGTGGAATAATTTCGATATTAATAAATAATTAATATCTGATAGTCTATCCACTATCTAGTATAGTCAGCCTTCGCGATTCCTTTTTACCACGAGCATTAATATTTTATAAGGTGTGTATAGTCAACATTTTTTCTTGGTATCAATTTCTTTATATGTCCTCTGATGATTTTTAAACACGTTTTTATCTTTCTTCCGCTTTAGTAAGTGAATTCTTATTTCTGAACTAAAAAAAATTGAGCAGTTTTTAATGTGGTGTGGTGTATAAAGAAGAAAAAATCAATGTGTGTCTATTGGAAGTACTTGGCGAATCAAAATTATGAGCCAAAAGGAATACCTTCCTAGTTCTGAATCCACGTAACAGTGTTAGATTTGGGGCATCAATGCTTGTCATAAAAACACCAACCAATTTATTAACGTTGCTTGATGGCAATAATGTTACTGCGTAGCTGGTGTGAATGAGCAGGGTTTTAAACAACCTAACGACTTCGTATTAATTCACATTCTTGTAAAGAAATTTCAATTTAGATTTTTCCGGATGTTTTATTTGACTGAATTGGTGGTGCTTGGCAACGGCCTTCCGACATCTGTATCCATCTTTCTCCTTTCTGCTGGTATTCTGTACGTTTCCGTCCGATTTCATCCCATTCTTTAAATGTACATTTTCCACTCATCGCCGCGGCGTCGTTTCTATTTTATTCGTTTTTCCATTTCGTAGCATCGAAATGGGCAATCTACTTGTTTAGTATTGAAAAGTTTCCTCTCAAGCTTTGGTATATGTGAGGTTACAATGAATCCGCCAACACTACTTTATACTCGTCGTTGATGGAGCACATTGTTTATCACCACGACAGTCATCACATTTTCACATTTTCAGTTCATGTTAATAAATCTAAAGTATAAACGATAACGCGCAATGTGATAAGCGCCGCCTTAAAGATGCTGATGCTGTGGGCGAAGCAAACAAGAAAGTTTGCGACATGTCTGACGAAATTAAAAATTGAATTTGTATTCGAGTGCCAAAGGAATTATATCGGCACCGTCTCAGCACAGCGACTTATGGGTATTGTTAATTATATTAAATTCGATCAATATCCGTCTCATTTTCATCTATCTACTTTACTGCTATTTACCTTAATGCAATATAAGAAGACACCAGGTGACGTTAATTAAATCTGAGAAACAAGTTAACGAGGTAATTAAAAACGACTCGTTCATAAATGAAATGAGCAAATTAAAATAATCGAAAAATGAATAAAGAGTGAGTTGGTTTTTACGGCAGCGACAATATTCTTTTATTTGTAAAATAATTATACTTTATTATCAAATTTAATAACGTAACGAGAGATAATTTCACTATAAACAACGGGAAAATGCTTAATAAATCTCACATTTTATTCACAACATGTATAACTAGGGCTGTAGTTATTTAATTTTGCTGATAAAATTTTGGATGAGGAATTTACATAATTTTTTCATTTATATGCATAAATGTGACTAATTACAGCATTGTGTTGTGCAACTTTAATTTATTAAAACTTTGTTTGCAATATGCATTGTTTTTCAATAGATACAACAAAGCAAGTCCGAAAACACAACAGATACAGTCAAAGTGGAACAAAGTGCAATTGTAATAGGCCATGAATTATTGCGAGAAGTAGAACCATTTTTTTAGTTTTTTTCATCAACTGATGCCCTGACATTAATGATTAATTATTTAAATCAAAGTTAATTGCTAATTATTATTGGTATTAACAGGTCAATTATTTCCTGGATAACTCAATGCGGACCTAAATTGCAGGCTTTGATATGCTAATTGAGTCCGTACTATTTGATAAATTGAACTAGGAACATACATTTAGATAGTTAATAACACAGACGTGTGAGTGTGTTACTCGTTAGAAATATTTCGAAATTAATTTTATCACCATTTGTAATTTAATGAAAAATGAAACAAAGTTTGTAAGAAATTCATAACATTTCGTATTATTTATTCATTAATGATTGTAAGTGAGGGTATAATAATGAAAATATTCGTAAAACGAAAACGACAAGCTGAAATTTGTTTTGTTTCTTTCGTTATTTTCCCAGTTTTTTATTCTATTTAACGATTGGAAAAATAATAGTAATTCATATATGAATTATTGAGTAGATGCTCTATCTCTACAAATTCACATTGTTGCAACCATGTCACACCGTGTACCCTGCTGTTTAAGAACCCATCTTACCGACACTTCAAGATCTTCGTACATAATATACAAATTTACTTCTGATATTTAAAAGTTCTAAGGCAATCTCTCCAATAATAAATCGTCTGTCTTCTAAAGCTATGACTTTCTAACACATTTCAAAATATTTGTTTGTTTGTTGTCTCCATCTTTTTGCCTTTTTTGTAAACTCATAACCTCAAAAAATTGTTTTGATCCTCATTTTATTTGAAAACCGCAGTACATCCCCCATAGTTCAATGCTGGAGAAGATGGGAAAAAGGATACGAAATACAGGTGGAGGTTCTGGACGTCCCCGATAGTCAACACTTCGTGAAGATTACGCACTTCGTCTAGCGGAGCTACGCGATCGTTTTTCGGCAACTCAGTTGGGAAGCAATGAATAGTTAGCAACTACTGGCCGAAAAACATCTATGGCTTCAGTTTATCAAAGAATAAGATCGTTTTCCCTCCATTCTTCTCGACCACTTCTATTCTTATCAGTAACATCAAGACATCGTGCCACTAGACTTGTCTGGTGAGATGAACGAGCCAATGAATAAATTCGAATCGTCTTTAGCGATTAATCTTGATTTTGTCTTTGGATCCATGATGGACACAATGCGGAGGACGACGGAATTTACACTTGGCTGTGGAACGTCGTACAGCTCTTTTTTAGGGCGTTATAGTGTGGGGTACAATACCTATGGAAACAGTTCTCCTCTAGTTTTCATTCAAAATACATTAAATGAACAAGTTCTGGAACCAGTTGTGTTAGCTTATCTTGTAGACCTTCAAGATCCAACTTTCCAGCAATATAATGCACGTCTGCGTACTATATTGGTCACGAGAGAGTTTTTGGAAAATGCTAATGTAAATGTGATGCCCTCACCTTCTCCTTCTCCGGACTTATTGCTCACTGAACATGTGTGGGATAACATGGATCACAGGATTGGTACTCTGCAGCATCTCCGCCACTTTAGATGAACTGCGCTTACGAGTTCAAGAAACTTGAAGTCAGTTACCTCAACAAGAAAGAGATGATCTATCTTCAAGCATGCCTAGAAGAGTGGTGGAATACATAAGAAATGGTGAGGGCCCACTCATCACTAAATTTCCATTTTTTCGATTTTGTTTCTAAGTTTGATAATTACATGAATTACGTATTTCCTGCGAGTTTCATTGAAACTAGTAAACATTTTCGAACATTATATATGTTCAAAATGAAATGTCATGACCGTTGTTGAAAGATCATTTCAATTTTCTCATGTGGTTATATCAACAAACAACATGGGAATCAAGAGTAAATTATAAATAGTCAACTGCAATCATCAATTTTAGAGCACGAACATTAGCGGGGAGCGCTTTTGTTCTTTCAACGTCGCTCCCTCGCTCGCTGCTCATCCTGTAGGACATGACGTGAGAACGCTTTAATCTATTAAATTCAAATTTTGTGTACGGATTCTTTGTCAAATTCGTAGATCTAGATTCGTTAATGGGTAATGTAGCTCCAAGGGTTGTGGATTCACCTACCCCTCCTTTGTTATTAATTAAGACAACACTATCAAATTTGGTCAGTTTGTCACAAATATCGAATGGAAGCAAACAAAAAAAGAAAAATCAAGATCTGTTGTTTGATGTATTCATTATCAACTTTCAAAGTTCCAGGGAAAAAATCGAATTTTTATAAATAATCTCCCGAATGCATGTCAAATTTGACTATGATTAAATGATTTAAAAAAATTTAAGAGTTTTCATAGGCTTAAATTGTGTAAGAGAAATCATCTCGTAAATAGTTTAAGGTATCGAAATGCGGCTTTTTGCTATGCATTCCTTGCCCCATTCCAAAAGGATCAAGTGGTCTAAATAATACGCCCTCCAGGGAGATGCAACCCTTACCCTTATACGTAACATAATTAGATACATCACCACCAAATTTATAACTTTTCTTATACATATTCATTTTTATGAATTTTTCTCAAGTTTGTTTTAATTAGAGTAGTACAGCATGACTGACAAAAAGAAGTATATTAAAAGAGGATATCAAATCATTCTCCATTCACTGAACAATTTCAACCCTTTTGCGTGCTTATCCTTATTCAAATAGAAACGCGGGAAACAGATCATCACATGGATTTATACAAATAATAGTAAATAATTTTGTGTAAATAAATAGTTTGTTAATAAACAAATCTGATCCCATGAAGCATTAAACTTGCCCCTAATTTCATTCATTTTTATTTACTTTTTGTTTAAAAGCCTAAGTATAACTTGCCTTTAGGAAATAAACCTGGAATAAAAATTATAAACAGACTTAAATAAAAGATAGTCATAACGAAAAATATACATCATTTTTTCTTTACAAACATTATATAAATTATCCACAGCTGTTTCTTTCTTTATTTCTCTTATTGTCACTAAAATTGTAAAGTTGGTCGAAGAATGAAAGCAGGCAAACTGAGGAGTTGGATTGCTTATGGTTCCAAGAAGTGACCCTGGCATAATAATGTACTTAATGTGAATTCTTAATTCATCATCGAATAATACATAACT
>QDEB01031028.1:0-52622 GCA_004193795.1 Asbolus verrucosus | reverse complement strand
TCCGACTTCCAGGCTTTTTGGTTATAGATTTTTCTAAAACGAAAATTGTCAAAAAAATAAAACAACTCAAAAGTTCTTCAGTAAAGAAGATATTCAAAGCATTTTGAGATATAAAATTATTTAACTATTCCACAGAAACCTGGATAATTACAAAAAAAAAATAATAATAAATTTCACAAAAAAGTGAAATAAATAAAAATTGAAAAATCACTCTTACTTATGATGATACATCCTGTTTCTATAATTATCTGAAATTGGAAATTCTAACTGTCATAGCGTAAATAGAAATAATGCAGGATGATGTGCAATTTTTTTTCAAGTACCATCCTAGAAATTTCATTTCCGCTAATCGACAAAAGCTTTTTTTCTTTTTTTGAAAATTAGGTGTCAATGTTAGAAGCGAATATAAGGTGGGGGTTCGGGGAACACATCCCAAATTTTTCTTTTCTGAAATGATGAAAAGTCAATCTGACGTAATGGGGAATACACGAAGCTGATAAATCTCCTCTCCAGTCATCCACTTGTACATAAATAGACTCGTCCGCATAAAGATTTCATTTTAACGGCAACTATTATCCAGTGCAGTACGTAGATAATATTTTGTTTTTTATGTACTCTCAGCAAAACAGAATGGTAAGTCCACAATTGATTTTTTCCAATTCAAATTTTTGTTTTGATACTGTTATTATTACGTTTTTCAGTAACTTTTTGTGTTTTTTGATGTCAAAAAATGTCTAATATAAATTCATATAATAATAATAATTATTATTATTTTTATTATAATGCACAACAAATTAATGGAAACTATCTTTTCATTAGAATTTTTTGATGTTTGGATTAAAGTAGAGCATTTTTTTATTTTATTATCTGACCTCTCTTAGTTTGTTTTAACTTCGCCCACATTTTAAATCAGTTATACTGAAAATGAAGTAACACTTTCATTATTCCGGAATTAAATGAAGGTAGTTCTAGTTATGTCATTTTTGTTTCTCTCATTGTGTTATTGTGCAAAATGTCAATGCCTGTAGTCTTCTTTTTTTCAAATACCTTTTTGAGACATAGATATCAAATGTTTATTATTTTTTTAAATTAATTTGTTATAAAATATTTATTATAATTTATTTGTTATAAAATTTTCATTCCAAAAAATGCATTTAATTCTTTATTCTTTTCTTATGAGCAAAAATGTTGGTACCATTTTGCTGCGTATTTCACTATCAAACTTCTTTTATCATTGCTAGTATGCTTATTAGATCATTACGATTTTTTGTCATGTTTACTTGTCCCAGTTCTAATTGTGACTGTTTTTACAGATTAATCTTCTGATATTTGTACCTCTATTCGTCGCGTCAGTAGCTCAACGACCATTCTTTGCTGGTTCGCGCCCCATAGGTCGTCCAGATTTGGCAGCCCGATTCAGAGATGAAATTGAACCAACACCTATTTACACCAGAATCGGTGAAGATAATGCAGGAGGAAATCAAAATTTCCAGCCACGATCAGAATTTGGACAAAACGGAATTACGCCAACCGCTCAACGACCATTCTTTGCTGGTTCGCGTCCCATAGGTCGTCCAGATTTGGCAGCTCGATTCAAAGATGAAATTGAACCAACGCCTGTTTACACCAGAATCGGTGAAGATAATGCAGGAGGAAATCAAAATTTCCAGTCACGATCAGAATTTGGACAAAACAAAATTACGCCAGCTGTTCAACGACCATTCTATGCTGGTTCGCGCCCTATAGGTTCTCCAAATTTGGCAGCTCGTTTCAAAGACGAAGACGAAACAGCAGAAAAAAATGTCCAGAACAGAAATGGTGGAGGTGAAGAAGCAGCGCTTTCAGAAAATGATTGGAATACAAAATTTGTGAATAGAGTAAATGAATGGCCTCGAGAAAATCGTCCATTTGAAGTTTTAAATGCTGGACATATTGAAGCTGCAAAATATCCTCAAGGAACTCAAAATTTCCAGTCAAGATCAGGATTTGGACAAGACGGAATTACATCAAATGTGCAACGACCATTCTTTGCTGGTTCACGTCCCATAGATCGTCCAGATTTGGCAGCTCGTTTTAAAGATGAAGACGAAACAACAGAAGAAACCATCTATAATGGAAATGGTGGTTTTAAATGGCAATCGTAGTTGAACCACAAGTAAAGAAAACAAAATCAACACTGCCGTAGATACTAACTGTGATACAAATTGGAATATTTTTGGCTGTTGATATTACTGTTAGTTAATTTATATATGTATTTATACAATAAAATAATTTTTACGATATTTAGGATACATGAGATAAAATTTAATTAAATTGTAATAGAAATTATTTTTGTGTTCAAAGTGGTTTTTGTTCAAAAATTGTATTTTGTATTATTAAATTTTGTTATGTAGATGTTATTATTTTCTGATTTTGTGGTTGAGGTGTGGCTGAAGATGCTTCGCAATGAAACAAAGTTTAAAAATTATACATTTTTTATTTTACATAGTATGATACAATTTTGGTACGGCTTTGCAGAAGCGATAATGCATTATGAAAACTTAAATAATGAACAACGATGGCACAATGAAAAGATGGCAAAAAGCACTTCCACACTAAATAAAATATTCTCTTTTCATACCGTTAAATAAATTCGACATTTCTGCTCCCTATTCGCAAATGAAATGAAAAATTAATAATGGCGGTGCGGTAATGCTTCGAGAGTCGTAGAGGAAGTAGTCGGCATAAGACTGTGTCCGAAGAGTCGTCACGGAGATGTTGAAAGTTTGAGGATGCTGCCGACGTTTCGGATAGAGCGATATGCCGGGCCACCCCTCTTCCGATCGCCGCGTGATATAAAACACTTATAAATATATTATTTATACACAACATATGATACATAAGTACATGTTCTCTCGGAGCAAGTCGTTCGTTTAATTAGCGTTAATAGCGTAGTCAGAGCTATAGTTCGCCTGGTGGAACAACGTTGAGGGAGAAGGCCGCGAAGGTTTCCCCTTTCTTTCCGATGGCTTTGGCTTGGTATTGTCCAACATCGTTAGAATCGCAAGACACAATCTGTAAAGTATAGCGCTTTCCGTCAGCGGTGAATTTGTATTTGGCACTGGTTTCTTTGATAGGTTTGCTATCTTTGAGCCAGTTGATTTGTAAGACGTCATCTTCTGTTGCTGCTTCGAATGTGGCGGATTCTCCTTCAGACACCGTGGCGGAAATCGGGAATGTTTTGAACACGGGGCTCTTGGGCTGCTCGCCTGGGACTATCACGTTCAATGTGCAACTGCTGAAACTCTCGCCAGCATCATTGAAAGCTTCGCAAGTGTAAGCGCCAGAATCTTCTGGGAAGATTTCAGCAATCATCAGTTTATAAATATTTGCTTCGTTGGTGTATTGGAAATCTTTGCTAGGTTTAATTTCTTTGTTATTATGGAGCCAGATTACATCGAATTTGTTCGCTCCGATGATACGACAAGACAAAGTTACGGGCTCTCCGTCTTTCACGAAAGCTGACTCTAAGTGACTCACTATTCTTGGGGCTTTATCGTCAGATTCTTTCTTCTTTCCATTGGTGGCATTTGCCATTGCTGCAACAAAGATAATCATTCCTTAAAACTTACTTTTAGTGGTCTACTCACGTTTAATCTTGAGACGGCATTTGGTTTCGGATGTTCCAATAGAATTAGTAGCTTTGCATACATATTCTCCTTCATCTTCTGGGTAAACTTCATTAATGTGGAGCTTGGCAATTCCGTTTTTATATTTCAAGTCTATAACATCGGATGATGTTAGAACTTTATTGTTTTTAGACCAAACTATTTGTGGTTCCGGATCTCCAATTACGTGGGCGGTCAAAGTTAAGCTTTCACCGTCATTAACAGTCAAATCTGACAAGTTTTTGGTAAATTTAGGGGCACACATAGTCGAATCATCTGGTGGCACTAAAATAAAATTACATAATAGACAGTTTTTAGACTTAATCAAAATACGTACATGCAAGTTCTTTTGTAGCACTTCGTGATCTATTGGGGCTTCCTGTTGAATCTAATCTCCCATATCTCTTTTGCGTTCTTCTATCCCCATCACCTACACTAAGAGTAGATGGTGAATGATTTAGACTATTTGTAATAGGAGTAACACTTGGTATGGGTTTTTTAATGGTAACGGTCATTGGTACTTTTTTGATAGGTTGCTCAATATATTTTCTGTCTCCAGAATACATCAATTTCTGTGCTAATCGGGATTGTTCTTCTGTACTTGTTTCACCTTCAACAATGACAACACAAGATGTTTCATCTTGTCCGTGGATATTCGTAGCTATACAAGTGTATTTTCCCGAATCTGATGGTCTGCATCCAACAATTTCCATTGTCACCACACCATCCGAAGTCGACATTGAGTATTCGTATTTACTAAGTTCACGTTTGTCTTTGTACCATTTAACCGTAGGGAATGGTTTACCGCTAAGACAACACAATAGTTTACAAGTATCTTTTTCTTGCATAACACGAGGTCTAAGAAGGAAGGTGAAGCTTGGCGCGCATTCGTGTTCTTCGGCCCAGTAAGTGTATGGTAATGGTTCACGTCTACGAACTTGTTGAACTTCCGATGGTTTATAATCTGGAACAACTCTTGGAAGAGCTGGAAGAAGAACCATATTAGCTGAAAATGAAATAAATGACAAGATTCGAAACTTACGTTGTACGTTGAGAAAGACGACTTCTTCCCTAGATCCATAATGATTTTCTGCTCTAATAATGTATTCACCGCGATCTTCTAATTTGGCTCTGTTAATAATAAAGTAATAATCATCTCCTACATAGCGTTTCATGAATTTAACACTTTGTCTGAGTTCTAGATTGTTATGGTACCAGCTGAGGGTCGCCGCAGCACAACCAATAACTCTACAATAGAATTTAACACTTTGTCCTTCGTAACAGAAAGCACTTTGAGGTTTAATAACAAATCTAGGCGCCGCTTGTCGACGGTCTGTTAAAAATAACATTAATCAATAAGAAATTTTGTTAAATAAATATATTTACATACCAAAGAATGTGTCGTGTATTTTGTATTTATCAATGAGTAGTTTACGTAGAGAAGAATATTCAGATAATCTACCAATTGGAAGAGCGAATGAATCCCAGTTATCATATTTAGCACGAATTCTATCACGGATTCTGATGTATCTCGATTGTTCGATGACTTGTGTTCTGTCACTATGGTCTCCACTCAACCAAGCATGCAGCAGGCATTCTTCGGCCGTCATGCGTTTCCTGTAAACGATTAGTAAGGATTTTAACTCAAAAAGTGAATTACTTACTCTTTGTTCTTGAGTAGTAGTCTTCTGATAAAGTCTTTGCCTTCTTCTGATACGTTACCGAAGGCTTCTTCATCGAAGTCCCAGTCACAGGCTTTGACGTTCTTCAAGGTTTCGATATCATTCTCACCAGCAAATGGTGACAAACCACTCAGTCTGCAACAACTTATTACAACAAATTACGATAAAATTCTTAAGTACTTACAGCACGTAGGCTAGAACACCAACAGCCCACATGTCAGTGTAAAAACCGACAGGTTCGCGTTCGACGATTTCGGGGGCTGCAAATTCGGCTGTACCAGTGGAAATTTTGACAATTTCGTTAGGATCAAGTTTAGTAGCAAGACCAAAGTCGATAAGTTTGATATTGGTACCCTTGCGAGTTTGGCACATGATGTTTTCGGGTTTGATGTCGAGGTGGATAATATTTCTCTCATGCATATGCTTAATTCCTTCACAGATTTGTCTCATGTAGTTGATAACTTCAGATTCAGACATTTGGTATCCTTCAGCAGTGATACGTTCGAATAATTCGCCTCCTGATAAGAATTCGTAGATGAGTACCATTTCATCATCATCTTCAAAGGCGTCGTGTAAGTTGATAAGTTTGGGGTGGTGCAAATGGTTCATGATATCGATTTCTTTGCGGATAAGTTCTTTTTCCATTGCGTGGGATACTGGAATGAATTTCGCAGCGAAGATGTTGCCAGTCTTGCGTTCGCGGCAACGATGGACAACGCCAAATGCTCCAGTACCGATTTCTTCCAAAATGTCGTAGTCATCATAAACGCTTCTTGTCTTGATCTCGACAGGTTGAGGGACATATTTGGAATAAATGTCGAAAACGTAATGGTCGTAATCTTTAACCGCTTCTTTGTGTGATTCTCTTATCTTCTTGCCTTTCTCATCAACTTCGTATTTCCTCTTCTGGACAAGTTTCTTTCCAGTATCTTTGGTTGTCACCAAAGTGCTTACTTCTGAAGCATCTGAACGTCCGTAGATATTTTCAGCATAAATTCTAAATTCGTATTGATGACCAGGTGTGAGAGAACTGACTGCCATTGTAGTCAAACGTGTATTTCCAACCCTAATCCAGGTGGATAGAGGATGCTCTCGTCTTTCAACCATGTAGTTGGTAATGTTGCTACCACCATCCCATAGTGGTGCTTTCCAGGAGAGTGCCAATGAATCAGTTCCAATATTGTCAATAACAGGGAAACGTGGAGGGTCTGGTCGGTCAGAAATTTGAATCTTAATGATGGCAGAGTCTTGTCCGAGATCATTTTCAGCAGTAATTCTGTATGGTCCACTGTCCAACTTGCTGCCATCACGAATAGTGAGGATGGCATGTCTGTCCTTAACTTCCACATGATAATGACCGCCAGATTCGATCACTTCACCTTCTCTCACCCAGGTAATCTTTGGTTTCGGATGACCAGTGAATGGAATCTTGATGACGACGTTTTCACCCTTGTCGAAATATGCAGTATCGCGGAAACGAGGAGGAATGTTCAATTTTGGTGCAGCTGAAATACAACAATTATTTTAAATATTTTTAATACAGTTCGTGACTTACTCATAATAATAAGTTCTGCACGAGTGGATTTAACTCCAGCTTTATTGACGGCTCTGCAGACATATTCATCAGCATCTTCACCAAACACGTCATTAATGACCAAGTTGTGGACGTCATCTTCGCTGTAGATGGTGTATCTTGATCCACTGACAATTTCACGGGCTCCTTTATACCAAGTAATTGTAGGTTTGGGCACACCAGTAATGGTGCATTGGAACTGGGCGTTATGGTTTTGAATACAATTCGCGTTTTTGAGAGGTTTAATAATTTCTGGTGGAGTCGGTGCCAAAGGATCTTTAATAACCACAGAAGTCGAAGCTGAAGATGGTTCCGAAATTCCGGCAATATTCTGAGCGAACACTCTAAATTCGTATTTACGTCCTTCAATGAGGTTGGAAATATTGATTTGAGTTGGGAGACAAATCGACACATTGACTCTTTGCCATGTGCTGCTGCCAGCTTCACGTTTATCGATCCAGTAACCTTGAATGCGGGCACCGCCATCACTTTCAGGTTTGGCCCATTCAAGATTAACAAAGTCACCTCCAACTTGAGTAACTTTGGGAATTCCAGGAGGTGAAGGTGGATCAAATGGAGCTTTAGCTCTAATAGGATTAACACCTTCGAGAGGAGGACCCATTCCGTTATCATTCACGGCCATTACTCTGAAGAGGTATTCTTGACCTTCCGTTAATCCTTGAACGGTGAAAGTGGTGTCTTTACAGGAACTAGTGACTGTTATCCAGTGACTTAGTGTTATGTCTTTTCTTTCAACAACATAGTGAGTAATGCGTAAGCCACCATCGTAGCTTGGAGGTTTCCAATTGAGAGTGCAGGTGTGTTTAGTAACATCAGTAGCTTCTAGAGGTCCAGTTGGTGGTCCAGGAAGACCAGTGATGTACACGGTGAAGCTACCAGATGCACTGCCACTATCGTTCTTAACAGTCAAATTGTAATCACCAGCATCATCTTTCGCGATACCTTTAATGAAAATGATAATATAATCATCAAATATTGTGTATCTGATGTGAGCAGATTCTTCGATCTTATTTCCGTTCTTAGTGAGAGTAACATCAAGAGGTTGATCTCCAGAGTAGTAGATTTTGATTTTGGTGTTATCGTTCTCGGGTAGGTACAAATCTCCCGGCAAACGTTCGATACGTGGTGGTGCTAAAATAATGAAATTTAATTCATAGTTATGAAATTCAAAATTAAATACTTACTTCCAATCTTCAACCGAGCAGTGGTGGTAACCGAACCAAGAGAGTTACTTGCTTCGCAAGTGTAATCTCCATCGTCAATATCTAAGAGGTCAGAAATGTGCAACCAAGCAGTACCTCCTTTAGTTTCAGTTCTGAATCTTCCACTGGCGGTAATTTCACGTCCGTTCTTCAACCAACGGAAAGTAGGTTGTGGTTTACCAGACGCTTCACATGTCAAAGATATGGATTTACCAAGCGGAGCAGTTTGGTTGCTGAGTGGGCGTATCCATTCTGGTTTTTCACCTCCGAGGACTTCACATACTTTAACTGGAGTGGTGCAAGCACTTGGTTCGCTTCTACCAGCAGTGTTTACAGCGTAGATTCTGAATTCATAATCAGAACGTTCAATTAAATTAAGAACTGTGTAGTTCGTATCAGTGACATTATATTCGTTGCATTTGTGCCATATTGGGCTACCAATTTCACGTTTTTCAATAATGTAACCAGTAATTCTAGATCCACCATCGTTAGTGGGAGGTTCCCATGTAAGATCGACGTAGCTTTTGCCGACTTTGACAACTTTTGGATTTTGTGGTGCTGAAGGCACGTTGAATTTGCCTTTGAGCTTGAATTTGCTCGATGACTGTGATGGTTTGCTAAATCCAGCAGCATTTTTGGCACGAACGCGGAATTCGTATTCATGTCCACTAGTCATATTGTAAAGATCGAAGTGAGTTTCTTTAATAAGGTAATCACTAGCGCTTTGCCAATGAGCATCATGAGCCACATCGCGATATTCAAGTTTATAGCCTTGAATACGTGAGCCACCGTCATTAGTTGGTCTATCCCATAACAGTGATATAGTATTTGTGGTCCAGTCTGTAACACGTGGCGCACCAGGAGGATCTGGTACTGTAAACGGATATTTAGCAGTAATTGGTTCGCTGCTTTCAAGAGGCTCACTAATGCCATATTGATTTTCGGCACGAATTCTAAAGCTATATTTACGATTAGGTTCTAAGCTCATAACATCATAATGAGTACTGCGGACGAAGCTGCTAACTTTGACCCAAATTCCGTTAACATCCAATTTTTCGACAATGTAATTGGTAATAGGTGAGCCACCATCATCAGCTGGTGGTCTCCAAGCCAAGGAACAATTATCTGGAGTGATATCAGAAATATCGAGAGGTCCTTGAGGTGGTTGTGGTTTATCAACTACCAAGACTCTGCAAGTGGCAGAATCAGATCCTACGTTATTTGTTAACTTAATAGTGTAACTGCCACTATCGTTTCTCTTAGCCGATTTGTTTGTGAAAATGGAAGCAATATCTGTTGTTTCAAATTTGATCCTACTATCAGACAAGACTTCATCACCGTTAATGGTCCAGGAGGCTTTTGGTTTGGGTGTTGCTACATACGGTACTGTAATCTTGAATTCTTCTCCAGCGATTACAATCATGTCTCTTATGCTCAAATCTGATGTAATTCTTGGAGCTGATGGTGGAGCTCTTGCAACAATAGCATCAGAAGAAGAACTCCATGGTCCCTGTCCAGCAGCATTAATCGCTGCTACTCTAAATTCGTATTCATGGTTTTCAATCAAGTTGATTATTTTATGAGAGAGATCGGGAATAATAGCATGAGAAGCTTTGGTCCATTTATCTTCGGAAATGAGTCTCTTCTCAATGACATAGCCAGTAATAGGTGATCCACCATCATGTCTTGGTTTGGTCCATTGGATGGTGATTGAATCTTCGCTCGTTTCGATACCTCGAGGAGCGCCAGGAGCACCTGGAGGATCAAATGGATGTCTAGCACGGATCGGTTCGGCAGTTACAGCTGGTTCTGATTGTCCGTATTGATTTTCAGCCATCACTCTAAATTCATAATCTTTTCCAAGTGTTAAGTTACGAATACGGATGAATGGAACAGTAACGTAACTGCTCACTTTAGACCATGTAGGTGATTTAGCTTCTTTCTTCTCGACGATATAGTTTGTAATGTCAGCGCCACCGTTATCTTTGGGTGGTTGCCAGTACAATGTCAAAGCGTCTCCGGCAAATTCATCAGCACGTAGATTTTCTGGTTTTCCAGGTCTGTCGAGTACTTTAACATTGATGGTAGCAGTGTCAAAACCTGATGGATTCTTGAGTTGCAATCTATATTGTCCGCTATCGCTGCGTTTTGAATTTTTAACAATGATACTAGCGTAATCATCGGCAAGTTTTGGGAACACACGACTGTCAGATTCATCTAAGATTTTGTCATTAGCAAACCAGGAGGCAGTTGGTTTCGGGAATCCAACATATGGCACGTGGATACTGAAATCTTCTCCAGCTCTTACAGTAATATCGCGGACACCTCCCAAATCCATGCACGGCTTGTTAGGCTGTTCTTCGATGAGAATATTGTTGCTAGGTCGACTTGGTTCAGATCTGCCTACATCATTTACGGCGATTACTCTGAATTGATATTCTTCACCCTCTTTGAGTTTTGGAACAGTATGGACAGTTTCGGTGATAGGAACAGAGTTGACGTCACTCCAGTCATCATCACCCTTAGCGCGTTTCTGCAAGATATAGCCTTTGAGTTTTGAGCCTCCATCACTGCGGGGTGGTCTCCATGAGAGAGTGACACTGTCCTTGGTGATGCGATCTGCTTTTGGAGGTTCAGGAGCATCAGGTTTGACTGAAATAAAACATATATTAAAAAAAATCCTTCAAGTATTTAGACAGATTTACATCTTTGATGTTGAGCGATGATGGGTTCTGTCGGTTTGCTTGGTTTACCGGGTCCAGCTTCATTAACAGCGACTACACGGAACTCATATTTGTTACCTTCTCTCAAGTCTTGCACTGTATATTGCGTGTTAGGTGTAGGATAATTATTGACTTTGATCCATTCTCCGCCACGTTCTCTCTTTTCAACATAATATCCAGTAATAGGTTTGCCTCCCGTGAATGTCGGAGGGTTCCATTTCAACGAGCATGAGGATGGAGTGTATCCAGTAACTTCGGGTTGACTTGGAGCATCTGGTGGATCGAATGGGCTCTTTGCTACCACTGGTTTACCCTCCAATGGTTCGGAAACACCATAAATATTTTCGGCGCGTACGCGGAAGACATATTTCTTTCCTTCGGTTAAACCTCTTGCGGTGAATGAAGGACGTGGGCAGAAACCTGGGCACGGGCGCCAACTGTCAGTACCATATTCGCTAACCTCTACTATGTAACCGCTAATTTCGCCACCGCCATCATCGGTGGGTGGATTCCATGATAATGAAACGCTATCCTGAGTGGTTTCTGTGTATTGGAGAGGACCTTTCGGAATGCCAGGCTTGTCGACAACGATGACTTCAATGTCGGCTTCATCAGCACCATACTCGTTTTTAGCTTTCACTGTGTATTTGCCAGCATCATCGCGGTTAGAAACTTCCACTCTAAGAGCAGTGTGTTCACTTGTTGTTTCAGTCTGTAAAAAACGTCACTATGCTGACCCCTCATAAACAAAATTTTTGAAAAACTTACGTAAACTCTGTTTGATTCAGGTACAACAATGCCTTTCTTGGACCATTCAATTTTGGGAGTTGGAGCACCAGTGAGTGGAATATCAATATTGATTGGTTCTCCAGCACGGACTTTGATTTTACGTCCGATAATTCCATCGAGCCATAATTTTGGTTTCTCTGTAAATTAAATGAACTATGTAAGTATGTTATTAAAGAACAAAAATTGTAACCTTTCATTGGTTTAGCAATAAATACGTTGGAGGTATCACTTGGCTTTCCTGCTCCTGCAGCGTTCACAGCCGATACCCTGTATTCATATTGATGTCCTTCTTGAACTCTATCATCATAATATTCCGAATGACGTACGGGTTCCTTGTTGAGTTTTACCCATCTGCCAGTGGCACGATCACGTCTTTCCACATCATATCCAATAATAGGAGAGCCGCCATTGCTGATAGGTGCACCCCATTTGATTTTGATGTGGTCTTTATCACTGTCCACAAGTTCTGGTTTTCCGGGTTTACCAGGAACATCTAGAACATAAAAAGAGAAAATTAGTTTTCAGCGTTTGAGGAAGCTTCCCCAAATTATCAACCGTATTGATTTTTAGCTACAACTGGTTTTTCGGTGTCGAGTGGATCAGAGCGTCCCTGGAGATTTTCAGCAAAGACTCTAAATTCATATTTTGTTCCCTCGAGCAATCTTGGTACAACAGCATGGTTGTATTTGGGGTTCACATAACTAACAGCAGGAACCCATCCACCGCCATGAGTTAAATCTCTCTTTTCGATCACATAACCACTAAAAAAATTTTTTTAGTAAATTAATTAATAATACTTTGTATAATTTACGTCAATTCACTACCACCGTTGTCTTTAGGTGGTTTCCAAGAAAGTGTAACGCTTTGAGCTGTAACTTCTTCGTATTCTAGAGGACCTTGTGGAGGTGCAGGACGATCTGAAATATTTGATTAAAAAACCCTTACCTTTATTCCTTAAATGAAACGTACCCAAAACAATAACTTGGAATGAGCCTTCGTCCATTCCCGAATTATTTCTGAGCAATAGGTGGTATAACCCACTATCAGAACGTTTAGCATTTACAGTATGGATGACAGTATGATAACCAATAGATGTAACAGTGGTGCGATCATCAGTGGTCAACGCTTTACTACCAACAGTCCAGGAGACTTCAGGACATGGTTCGCCAATAAAATCAATATCAACATGAAGGATAAGTCCAGCTTTAATGCGAATGTCGTTGAGAGGAGTTTTGATTTTAGGAGCCACTGTAAAAGGGAAAGTTATATTGCTTAAAAATTAAAAATAGAGACACTTACAATATCTGGCTTTAGCTGTGACAAGATCAGATGGTTCTGAAGGTTCGCTTTGACCAGCAGTATTAGTTGCAATAACTCTAAATTCGTATTCTTGTCCTTCAGTCAAATCAGGTACAGTAGCATTATTTTTGTTGGCTGGTACATGAGCGGCATTGGTCCAATAGGGACTACCTTTCTCTTTCTTTTGAATAACATAACCAGTGATTGGGGAGCCACCATCGCTTTTTGGTGGTGTCCATTGTAAATCAACATGATCCTTATCCCAATCGGTGACAGCTGGTTTACCAGGAGCACTTGGTTCGTCTAAAAATTTCGTTAATAAAATTTGTAAAGGTGCGTTAATTGGAAACTTACCAAATTCATTTTTGGCAATAATACTCTTTGTAGTTTCTAGTGGTTCGGATTCGCCCACAGCATTCACAGCTTTCACACGGAAGTAGTATTCTTTACGATGGATGAGTCTAGTTATATCATGCGATGTGATAGTAGACATTCCGGCATCTGCCCAAGTTCCACGTGACACATCCATTTTTTCCACAATGTAATGAAGAATTGGTGAACCGCCATCGTCGAGTGGTGGTTTCCATGAAATTCTGGCACTTTCTTTGGTAACATTGCTAACATTGAGTGGTGGTTGTGGTGGTCCAGGTTTATCTATTACAGTAACTTGTGCAGAAGCACTGACAGTTCCTAAATCGTTGGTAAGAGTTAATGTATATCTTCCAGCATCGGAGCGAAGAGAAGATGATACATCAAAGGAAACCTTGTTGTTATAAAGGGCCATATCAATTCTGTCACTTTGTTTGATTTCTTGTCCGTTAACACTCCATTTGACAGTCGGTTTTGGTGACGCTTCAATTGGAATGGTCCATCCAAAGCGTTGGCCGGCTTTAACAGTGATATCTTCAAGAAGTGTTTTGTCGAAGGTCGGAATTTGGAATCTTGGTTTGGCGATAACAGGCACGGAAGCTTCACTTGGTTCACTTTGTCCACCTTTGTTAACGGCGATTACTCTGAATTCATATTCTTCGCCTTCGGTTAGGTTTGGAGCAGTACCTTTCGTCTGATTACCAGGAACTTCAGCAGCTTTTTCCCAAGTGCTGTTAAATTAATAAATAGATAAACGTTAATGTTAGTGTATTTTATTACCATACCCGTGTTTTGGTCTTTTTTCGATGATGTATGAAGTGATGGGTGAACCTCCATCTTTTCTTGGTGGAGCCCATTCAAGATCCACATGATCTTTGTCCCAGTCGGTCGGTGTTGGTGCTCCAGGTCTGTCTGGTTTTGTAAATGGATCTTTAGCGGTAATGCTTTCAGCAGTTTGTAATGGAGCAGATTCGCCTAGTTTGTTTACAGCGCAGACACGGAAATTGTAATCATGACCTTCAGTCAAGTTAGGGACACGCATTGATGTACCGATAGCTTCTCCAACAGGGACCCAACGCATAGTTTCAGTATCTTGTTTTTCGACCGTGTAGTGGCTGATTTCGGAACCACCATCATCTTTGGGTGGTTTCCAGCGAAGTGTGAGGGAGTTCTTCGTGACATTATCAGCCTTAAGTGGTCCTTCTGGTGGAGTAGGCACGTCCAGTACAGTAACATTGACAGTAGCAACATCTTTGCCGTTGATATTTTTAGCGGTCAGTTGATATACTCCGCTATCCCCACGTTTGGCATCAGTAACCTTGAGATTTGTCTTATAGTCTTCATTGACAATCTTAAGTCTGTCAGTATTGAACAAAACATTTCCAGCGACTTCCCATTCCTTAGTTGGTGGTGGTTCGCCAATAACGGGTACGTTGAGTTCGAATGATTGTCCAACGCGAACTTTAATGTCCAAGAGAGCGTTTCTGTCAATTTTGGGAGCAACTGAAACAGAGTCATTGCAGTTGAGAACCAGATTATGAAAGATAACTTACGATTCTTGGGTCTTGCAACGTGGATCTTGGAGGCATCACTAGGTTCTCCTGGACCGGCTTTATTAACAGCACGAATGCGGAACTCATATGGCGTTCCTTCAATAAGATCATCAACTTTTCCAGTTGTGACGTCTCCTTCAACTGTGGCGCATTTTTCCCAGTTGGGATTGAATTTGTCACGTTTTTCAATGATGTAACCTGTAATTGGTGAACCACCATCGGTTTCAGGTTTGTCCCATTTAAGTTCAACGAAGTCCTTGTCATAGTCGATAATTTCAGGTGTTCCTGTTTTACCAGGTTCGTCAAATGGATTTTTAGCTTCAATTGCTTGAGCTGTTGTCAGTGGTTCTGATTTGCCTTGTTTGTTAACAGCACGTACTCTAAATTTGTATTTTTTGCCCGGAATTAGTCCATCAACATCAAGAGAGGTTTCAGGGCCATCAGTTTCTCCTGCTGGTACCCATCGTCCAGTAGCTTCATCCATTTTTTCGACAACATATCTTTCAACTGGTTGACCACCATCGTCAGCAGGTGGACGCCAGTTAAGTTTACATCCATTAGCATGGACATCGGATACTTTAAGTGGTCCTCCTGGTGGACTTGGTACATCCAAAACGATAACTTCTACTTCGGCAATATCCTTGCCGTTGACGTTTTCAGCAGTTACTGTGTAGGTACCAGATTCAGCACGGGTTGCGTTGCGTACTGCAATCTTCGTGTTATAATCTAAATGTTGTACTTTCGTTCTTTCTCCAGATTTAATTTCTTTTCCTTTAATTAACCATTTAGTCTGAGGCATAGGTTCACCAGACACTTTAACATCAAAGCTGAAGGGTTGTCCTGCTTTGATACGGACCTCAATGAGATTGGTGCGGTCAATTTTAGGTGCTTGGTTTCTGGGTTTGGCAATGATGGTTGGAGTCTCATTACTTGGGTCGCCAGGACCAGCTGCGTTAACTGCTCTTACACGGAATTCATAAGGTTGTCCTTCGATTAAGTCACCTACAGTGGCTTTTGTCTGATCAGCTGGTATTTCAAGAGCTTTTTCCCAGTCTCCAAATTTATCTTTCTTTTCAACAATATAACCTGTAACTGGAGAACCACCATCGTCTTTTGGTGGAGTCCATTGCAAATCAACATGATCTCTATCCCAGTCTGTAGCTTTGAGGTGTCCTGGTGGACCAGGTTCATCGAATGGATTTTTGGCAAGAATTGCTTGTTGTGTTTCTAATGGCTTCGATTCGCCTTCTGCATTTACTGCAGCGACTCTGAATTTATATTCTTTTCCAGGAGTTAAACCAGTCACTTCAAAGTCTAAAAAAAAAGATTGTTAGTTGAGTTGGAAGGAAGTCAATAAATATATTTACTTGGTTCGTTTGCCCTTCCGCATGGTACCCAACAACCAGTTTCGGGATCCATCTTTTCGACTTGGTAATATTCAATGGGAGTACCACCATCATCTTTTGGACGCTTCCATTTAAGTTTGCATCCGTTTTTGTTGACATCTGATACTTGTAAGGGTCCTTCAGGGCTGGATGGTTTGTCAGTAACAGTTACGTTAATAGTATGAGTATCTTTTCCTGAAGAATTTGTAGCAGTCACAGTATATTCCCCAGAATCATCACGTCTAACTGGTCTAATAGCAATTTTGGTATTGTAGTCAACATTTTCAATTAATATGCGGTTGTCATTCTTTAGGGTTATACCATTGTAACGCCATTCCACAGTCGGTGGAGGCTCACCTATTATATTAGCATCAAACTTGAGTGGAGATCCAGCTGAGATAGAAATATCATGAAGATGCCTCCTATCAATTCTTGGAGCCACTGAAATGAAGATGGAAAAATAGAAAATTATGTATTTAACCAAAGTGAAATACATACAAAATCTGGGTTTGGCAATGAAGGTCTTGCTTGAATCTGAAGCGGGACTTTGTCCGGCCTTATTAAGAGCAATAACACGGAACTGATATTCATTTCCTTCAATTAAACCATGTACTACAGCAGTAGGGGATGGACTAGTTGTTTCTAGAGCCTTTTCCCACAAAGGACTATATTTGTCCTTCATTTCAACGATATATCCGACTATTGGAGCTCCACCATCAGATGGTGGTTCAGACCATTTCAATTCAACGTGATTGGCAGTCCAATCAACAGGTTCTGGAGCTCCAGGTTTGCTTGGTGTAGCTATTTTTATCAATAAATTATTAGTTAAATATTATCAATTTTAAACTGAAGAAACTTACTGAAAGGATCTTTAGCTGTGATCGTTCCAGCGGTTTCTAGAGGTTCGGATTCTCCTTCCTTATTCACGGCTTTAACTCTAAATTTGTATTCGTGTCCAGGAATAAGACCATCTACTTTCATTTCTGGTACATCGCCCGTGGTTTTTCCAACAGGTAACCAAATACCAGTTTCTGGGTCCAATTTTTCAACGACATATCCTTCAATAGGCTCACCACCGTCGTCTTTGGGTCTCTTCCATTTAAGTGAGCATCCGTCTTTATGGATATCAGAAACTTCCAATGGACCTTCTGGTTGTCCTGGTTTAGCTGTAAAATATTCGTTAAACATGATCACTGGTGAAGGTTAACAATAACTTACAGACAACAGTAATTTCAACTTCTGCAGTATCTTGGCCGTATCTATTAGTGGCAACAATTTTGTAAACTCCAGTGTCCTTGCGTTCGGGGTTATCGTTGAAGAACTTGGAATTGTAAGGAATATTGTCAATGCGACGACTAGCTGTCTGGGTAACTGTTTTGTTGTCTTGGTACCATACAACATCTGGAGGAGGCTCACCACTAACCTTAACATCAATGTAGATAGGTTCGCCTTCTTTCACAGTTAGATTATGTAAAGTACGGCGATCAATCTTAGGAGCCACTGCAAATAAAAGTAGTTTTTTTTTTTAAACAAAAAAGCTTTGCTTACATTTTCTAGGCTTCGTAATAACTGATTTAGATGCTTGGCTAGGTTCTCCGGGTCCTGCTGCATTAACTGCTCTAACTCTGAATTCATATTCAACTCCTTCATCCAAATGATCAGCAGTTCCCTTGGTGTCGTTAGGACCAACTTCTCCAGCTTTGGTCCACTTCGGTGAGCCTTTCTCTCTTTTTTCGATAACGTATCCGGTGATTGGAGATCCACCATCATTAGTTGGTGGAGTCCATCTTAAGTCTACATGGTCTTTATCCCAGTCTGTAACTTCTGGTGTTCCAGGTGCACCAGGTTCGTCTAAAATTAAAATAAAACGATATCATAAACTGCATTTTTTGCTACGCCAAACTTACCGAATGGATTCTTGGCCACAATAGTTTGTTCGGCTTGAAGAGGTTCCGATTCACCTTCAGAATTCACTGCTGATACTCTGAATTTATATTCCTGTCCAGGTTCGAGATTGTTTAATTCAATTTTAGGTTCTTTAGCACGACCTGCTGGTACCCATCGGCCAGTTGCTGTATCCAGTTTTTCGACTGCGTAATATTCAATTGGTACACCACCATCGTCTTGCGGTGGGTTCCATTTAAGAGTGCATCCTTCTTTATGTACATCGCTAATCTTGAGAGGCCCTTCAGGTTTGCTCGGCTTGTCAAGTACTTTAATTTCAATGCTAGCTTCGTCTTTTCCTGAACTATTTTCAGCTTTGAGTACCAAAGTACCAGTATGCCCTCTTTCAGCTACACCAATAACTAATTTAGTTTTATAGTTTTCTGCATCTACAGTAATATCTGGACGGTTTTCGATGCGAGCTTTGTTCAAGAACCATGTCTTCGTTGGTGGAGGTTCTCCAGATACTTTGACGTCCAAACGAATGTGCTGTCCTGCTTTAACAGTAAGATCTTTCAGTGAGGTACGATCGATTTTAGGTGGTACAAATCTGTCTTTAGCGGTAATAGTGTCTGATGGAGGTGAAGGTTTACTTTCACCACCCTTGTTAACGGCTTTTACTCTGAATTGGTACTTTTGTCCTTCTTGTAAGTCAGGAACTTTAGCTTCTGTTTTGTGTCCAGGAACTTCAACAGCCTTTTGCCATTTACCAGTAATAGGATCTTTCTTTTCAATGATGTATTTTTCAACCGGGGCACCACCATCTTCCTTTGGAGGTGTCCATTTAAGATCAGCATGATTCTTAGACCAGTCTTTAATTTCTGGTTTACCAGGAGTATCAGGTTCTGTGTAAGGATTTTTAGCGGTGATTGGCACTTCAGTTACCAACGGTTCAGATTCTCCTTCCGAATTAACCGCTTTTACCCTGAACAAGTAATCTTTTCCTTCGTTTAAGCCTGTGACATCTGCTTCAGGTGTTTTAGTGGTGGTTACTGGTATCCATCTTCCAGATTCAACATCCATACGTTCTACTACGTAACCACTAACTGGTTCACCACCATCATCTTCAGGCGGTTCCCATTTGAGTTTACAGCCATCGGCTTTAACGTCAGAAACTTTGAGAGGACCTTTAGGTTTGGATGGTCTGCTTAGAACTTGTATTTCTACATCGACGGTATCAACACCGGAATCGTTTTTGGCTGTAACTGTATATACACCGGTATCGGAACGTTTAACCCTCTGTAGAATGAAAGATGTGTGGTAATCCTCGTTCTCAATTTTTAGTCTCTCAGTATTTTTAAGAGTTTTCTCTTTGAGAGTCCAGGTAACAACTGGTGGTGGTTCACCTTTAACGTCTGCCTCAATTCGTAGTAACTGGCCAGTACGTAAAGTTTTCTTTTGCAAGTTCTTACGGTCAATATGAGGTGCCACTGTAAAAAAATAGTTAACTTTGTTATTGTATCCTTCAGTTGACGTGGTTGTACTTACAAAATCTTGGTTTAGCGATAACTGGTTTAGAAGGATCACTTGGTTCACCTGGTCCAGCTTTATTTACTGCTACGATTCTGAATTCGTATTCGTGTCCTTCTTCTACATTATCAACTCTTCCGCTATTTCTGTCTCCAGGAACAGTTGCAGCATCAACCCAACCGCGACCAGCTTTGTCATGCATTTGGATAATGTATTTTTCGATAGGAGCACCACCATCGTCTTTTGGTGGAGCCCATGCCAATTCGACGAAATCTTTGTCCCAGTTTTTAGGATCTGGACGTCCAGGCTTTCCAGGTTCATCTAAAGATAAGGATTAATAAAAGTTACAGTAATTTATTTTTGATTACTTACCGAATGGATTCTTAGCAATAATCGATTTTTCTGTTTCTAATGGTTCTGATTCTCCCTCCTTATTAACAGCTTTAACTCTAAATTTATACGGTTTGCCTTCTTGGAGACCGGTAACATTGGCTTCTGGTTCTGTGCTTCTGCCACATGGAAGCCACTGTCCAGTAAGAGGATCAAGTTTTTCAATTTCGTAATGATCAATGGGAGCACCACCATCATCATCGGGTTTCTTCCATTTAAGCTTGCATCCGTGTTTTGTGACATCAGTAACATCTAGAGGACCTTTTGGTGTAGATGGTTTCGCGAGTACCGAAATTTCTACATCGGCGGTGTCTTCACCAACTGAATTCTTAGCTACAATAGTGTATTTTCCAGATTGTGCACGTTTCGCTCGCAGCACAAAGAATTTGGTATTGTAGTCGACGTTATCGATTTTAATTTCTTCAGATGATGTTATTTCTTTGCCTTCATAGAACCATGTTACTGTCGGTGGAGGTTCACCAGCTATGTTAACGTCTAAACTAATCGATAAACCTGCTTTAATTGTCAATGCTTTCAAGTTAGTACGATCGATAAGTGGTTTCACTGAAAGAAATAAAATCCAACTATTTTACGTAATGAACAAATACAAAACTTACAAAATCTTGGTTTAGCGGTGTGCCAGTTCGTTTGTTCAGATGGATCAGACACACCAGCTTTATTTACAGCACGAACTCGGAATTTATATTGATTTCCTTCTTCAAGTTTATTAACAGTTCCGTTGCATTGAGGACCAACTTCTGCTACTTTAACAAATTGACCACTGAATTTGTCCATGGCTTCAATAATATAGCCAGTAACTGGAGCACCGCCATCTCTGACTGGTGGTTCCCATTTTAGTTTAACAGAATGTTCATCATAATCCACAATTTCTGGCAATCCTGGTGGTGCAGAAATATCATAAGGATTTTTGGCAATAATCGAAGTATTGCTCTCCAAGGGTTCAGATTCACCTTCCTCATTTACCGCCTTAACGCGGAAGTTGTACTTTTTGTTAGGTTCAAGACCGGTAACTTGATGCTCAGTTTTGTCGGGGTCAATGAAACCAGCTGGTACCCAACGACCAGTACTAAGATCTTGCTTTTCGACTACGTAGCCAGAGATAGGAAGACCACCATCATCTTTAGGTTTGTCCCATTTGAGTTTGCAACCTTCTTTGTGCACTTCGGTAATGTCCAGTGGTCCTTCAGGTTTGCCTGGTCTGTCTAAGATAATTACTTCTACAGGAGCTTCATCGAAACCTGAGTCATTTTCTGCTTTAATAGTGTAAGTACCAGTGTGTTTTCTGGCGGTTTCTGATAAAGTGAATTTAGTGTTGTAATCTTCATTTTCAATTTTGATGTTGCCACCGGATTCCAAAGGTTTGTTGGCAAAACTCCAAGTGATTTTCGGTGGAGGTTCACCCTTAACATCAACATCGAATTTAACAAGTTGCCCTGCACGTACTTTAACAGTGTGTAGTTTTTCACGATTGATAAGTGGGCGTACTAAAAATCAAAATTAGACAAGTTCGATTGTATTATTTAGTAAACTTACAGAATCTCGCTTTGGCAACGTGTTGACCAGTAGCATCAGAAGGTTCACCAGGACCTGCTTTATTAACAGCTCGTACGCGGAACTGATAAGTGTTACCTTCTCTCAGTCCAGGTACTCGAGCCTCAGTAGCAGGGGAGTCAGTGGTAAGAAGTTCATCCCATGAAGTTGAGAATTTCTCTTTCTTTTCGATTACATATCCAGTAATCGGAGCACCTCCAGTGTTCTTTGGTGCTGTCCATTTAAGATCGACGCGATCCGCGTCCCAGTCAGTGATTTCTGGAGTACCTGGTTTTCCTGGAATATCGTAAGGATTCTTTGCAACTATAGACTTATCTGTTTCAAGAGGTTCTGATTCTCCTTCATCGTTGACAGCTCTGACTCTAAAGTCGTATTCGTGTCCTTCTACTAAACCTTTGACGTCCATTTCTGTATCGTTTGTTCGCCCGACGGGAGCCCAGCGTCCTGTTTGTTTATCGAGTTTTTCGACGACGTATCCAGTGATTGGTTTACCACCATCATCTTCAGGTTTGCCCCATTTGAGTTTGCAGCCATTTTTAACGACGTCAGTGACATCCAATGGTCCTTTCGGCTTGGATGGAGAAGCTATAGGTGGGAGTTAGTATACCTACATCTACCAAGCAATCTACTAAATACTCACAAAGTACAGTAATTTCAACCTCAGCTTCATCAGAGCCGTGCTCGTTAACTGCTTTAATTTTATAAATACCAGTGTTTTTGCGAATTGAGTTGGTAATAGTGATTTTGGTGTTGTAGTCTACATTAATAATTTCAACATTGCCTTCTGATTTAACTTCTTTGTCAATTTGGAACCAAGTGATTGTCGGAGGAGGTTCACCTCTGACATCTACGTCATATTTGATGACTTTACCAGCACGAACACAAATTGGTTTAAGATTGGTTCTATCAATTCTTGGTTTAACTGAAATATTTGTCATAAGTTACCGTTTTAGGTTTATTAATATTTAACTCACGAGCTCTATGTTTGATGATTTGCATTTTGGACGCATCTGATGGTTGACCAGGTCCAGCTTTATTAACTGCAACAACACGGAATTGGTATTCACCACGTTCTTTCAAATCTTCCACTCTAGCTTCAAGTGCATCTCCAGGTACTTCACAAGCTTTTTCCCAATCAGGTTTATATTTATCTTTCTTCTGGATAATATATTTTTCAATAGGAGCACCACCATCGCTTTGGGGTTTCTCCCATTTAAGATTAACGCCTTTATTATCATAGTCAACAATTTCTGGTGTACCCGGCTTGCCAGGTTCATCTGTTAATCATTTAGTAATTAGTAAATAAAACAAGTTTTTTAAAATCTTACCAAATGGATTTTTGGCAATGATGCTGCGATCTGAAACTAGAGGTTCCGAATCTCCTTCATTATTGACAGCTGTTACTCGGAATTTATATTCTGATCCAGGTGTTAGACCCGCAACCTCATATTCTAATTTATCTCCAGGTCCCATTTTATCACCTGGTACACGACCAACGCGTACCCATTTACCCGTGGCCATGTCCATTTTTTCAATTTCGTATTCTTTAATAGGACTACCACCATCATCTTCTGGTTTTTTCCAGGCAATTTTGGCCTTTTCGGCAGTAATATCGCTTACCTCCAATGGACCTTCAGGTGATCCTGGTTTACCGAGAACTGTGAGTTCTACGGTTTCTGTATCTTTACCGTTTATATTTTCCGCAATTAAAGTATATTTTCCCGTATCTCTACGAGCTGCATTTACAATAGTAAAGTCAGTATGATAATCGACATTTTCGATTTTAATTCTTTCAGTATTGGTCAAAGGAACATTGTCTCTCCAGACCCATTTAATTTCTGGTGGAGGTTCACCTGTGATATCGACGGACCATTTGTGACTACGACCAGCTTTAATAATAATCGATTTGAATGTTTCGCGATCGATACGTGGACGTACTGGAAAATAAATTAGTACCACTTGAGAACATTTTCATTCTTAAATCACTTACGATTTCTGTGTTTGCAGAGATGGTTATCTGTAGCTTCTGAGGGTTGTCCGGCACCAGCTTTGTTGTGAGCTCGCACCCTGAATTGATAAACCATATTCTCTTTCAGACCTTCTACTTTACCTTCAGGATTACTGTCTTCAGTTTTAGCAACTTCAGACCAATCTGGTGAAAATTTGTCTTTCATCTCGATAGTATAGTGGGTAATAGGACGACCACCATCATTATCAGGCTTAGCCCATTTAAGTGTAACACTCTTATTGTCATAATCAATAATTTCTGGCTTTCCAGGTGCCCCTGGTTCATCATATGGATTCTTGGCAAGAATGGAATCAGTAGTTTCGAGAGGTTCAGATTCTCCTTCCTTATTTTTAGCTCTAACTCTAAACTTGTATTTCTTTTTAGGTGTGAGTCCCTTGAACGTGAAGGAATTGTCGTCTGGACCAACTTCGCCAGCGGGTATCCATCTACCAGTTTCCATATCCATTTTTTCAAGGACATAACCAGTAATTTCAGTACCACCACTGTCTTCTGGTTTTTGCCATCCTATTTTAACATGAGTTGCTCGCACTTCTTCAATTTTAAGTGGGCCTTTGGGAGGTGTTGGTTTGTCTAAGACAATAACTTCGGCAATACCTTCGCAGGTGCCTGAACTGTTGGTGAGTACGAGGCGATATTTACCACTGTCAATTCTGGTACATCTACGTACAGTTATTACTGTATTTCTTTCGTATTTGTCGATAGTTATTCTTTCTTCTATATCTTGTTTAATTTCATTACTCTCTAAGAACCATTTAGCTTCCGGTTCGGGTTCACCACCATATTTAATATCGTATTTAACAGTTTGTCCCTTTTTGATGATCAAAGGATTCAAATCATTTCCGATAATGAATGGTTTGACAAATCTGCATTTAGCGATGATTGGTTTTGTAGTATCACTTGGCTCTCCAGGTCCGGCCTTATTCACAGCTCTCACTCGGAATTCGTACTGACTATTTTCTTTAAGACCAGGTACAGTTCCAGAGAGTTGATCTCCGGGTACTTCGATACCCTTCGACCAATCTTTTCCGAATTTTTCCTTGAATTCAATGATGTAACTTGTAATAGGAGCACCACCATCGTTATCTGGTTTCGCCCATTTAAGATCGGCATGATCTTTATCCCAGTCAACAATTTCAACATCTTTAGGTTTACTTGGTTCATCTGTAAGGGAATAATTTAATTTTAGTTATAGTACATTTGATTGTTGAGGTCCTGAAAATTATTTGATGAATTGTCGAAATTGTCGACGTTTGGATGTTTCAAAAAATATGTGCTGACGTTTCGATTTTTATTAAATTCTTCCTCAGAGCTTGTAAGCCTATTGATAATTTGTGTAAAAATAAAAATCAGTGTGTAAAAATCTGTTTCAGCACGAATCAACACTGTGAATTAATTCATTAATAAATATAAAATAAGTCAGTAAAACACATGAAAAACCTAGAGAAAGCAAAAAAATATTAGAAAAGTTAATATTATGTTACCCCAAGGATCTTTTGCAAGTACTGGTTTGCCGAATAGTGCAGGCTCGCTGGTACCAAGCTTGTTCACAGCACGTATGCGGAATTTGTACTCTTTCTTGGGTATAAGTCCTTCAACTTTGTATGTAGTTTTTTCTGTCGGTGAAACTTGACCAACATTTTCCCAACCAGCTTTTAAACTAATATCTTGTCTTTCTACCACGTAATGTAAAAGAGGAGAACCACCATTATCTTTGGAAGGTTTCCATGACACTTGACAGGAAGTTTGAAAGACATCAGTTACATTGACATCCAGAGGGGCAGAAGGAACATCTTGCATTGTAATATTGACATCTTTAACATCTTCGCCTTGTCCATTAGATAGTTTGATTTGATACATCCCAGACAATCCTCTTGCTGGTTTTTTAATTTTGAAAGTAACTTCTTCATCGCGTACAACTACCTCAACTTCCTTTAATGGAAGAACTTTACCGTCTTTAACCAACTTAGCCTCAACAGGGGTCTGTCTAGTTCCAGTGACTATAAAAAAGATAATAATAATATTTCAACACAATCAAACAAAAAATTACCTTTATAAGGTACTTGAATAGTAATTGGTCTGTTAGCGGGAGCTTCAAACGTTGAGGGAAAATCAATGACAGGTTTACTTTCACCTTTTTTGACCGAAAGTTTCATGGAAGACGTTAATTTGCCTGATGTACATACAATTTCGCCATCATCTTCCATTTCCAAGCGATTGAAAATGAGTTGATGTTTGCCTCCACCAAGATTTTTGATCTCAATTCTGTCAGAAGGCTCGATTGGTTTACCGTTGAAAGTCCATTCAGCTGTGGCTGTTTGGTCTTGTAATTCTATATCTAATACTAATTTCTCACGTTCTATGGCTTCAGTATCTTTTAATTTCTTATTGAAACGATTCAAGTAGTTCACAACTAATTCAGCTTCCGTTTTGTCCGCGTTGGAAACGCAAGAGAACATTCCAGCGTCAGTTACTTTAGCGTCTTTTATGACCATTTTGCATTTACGTCCATCTTTAGTAATGTTGATTCGTTTATCTGGTTTGATTTCTTGTTCGCCTTTGAACCATTTTACATCGCCACCGGCATCGTCTAGTTCGCAAATGAATGTAATATTTTCTTTTTCAACATGCTGTTGATGTTTGAGAACTTTGACAAATTTGTATGGATACTCGATGACATTTAAGTTCGTAACCGTTTTATCAGGCTGCTTTTCCAGTTTGCAGGCGTATTCTCCAGCGTCAATAAAATCGGCATATTTAATTGTTAATCGACAGACGCCAGCGATGTCTTTGGAAATACTGTATTTGTCACCATCCTCCAATTTGGTGGTACCTTTGTACCATCCTACAATAGCTAAACTGTTACTAACTGTACATTCCATTTGTACTTCATGTTTCGTAAATCCATCATATTTCTTTTTGAGAGGTTTGGTGAAAGTGTAAGAAGGATCTGGCTCGTCGACGTTAAGGAATGCAGTACAAGAAACTCCTCCAATTTCTATACTGTATTTGCCGGTGTCCTCTACTTTGGGGTTCATGATGATGAGTTGATAAATTTCATTCTCATTTTTGAATTTATATTTAGCGCCTTGGAATAATTCCTGTAATTTTTTGAATTAATAGCGAATTTGGCAGTTTATGTATCAGCTTACATCTTTTCTAAATAACCATTTGGGTTTGCAGTTGGATTTAGAAAAGCCTGCTTCAAATACAACTTTCTTATCTTTCCCTTCTTTGGCATATTTATCTACCAGAGGTTTCAAGAACGATTCTTGTTTCTATAAAAGAAAGAAATAGGATCGATAAGTATTTATTTGGTGAAAATTCTGAAAGAGACACATCGATAAAAATTATATTACACCTTGAGACTGCTGTCAAAAATTGAAGTCGCTTCTCAAAAACTAAACTGTAAAAAAACAAAACGAAAAATGTAAAAAGAAAAAATCGGAGAAAAATATCTTAAAATCTATAATATGTACAGAAAATTAGAATAAAAGAATATCCCACGATGCAAACAACATCCATATTGGAGTATTAGATTCAGCCAAGAGAGTTAATTTCTAAAGGAGACTAATGGAGGGAGTGTGGTATGGAACACAACGTGCAAAACATAAACATTTAAGAAAAAAAACATCAAAGAGAGAGACGTTTCTGTCATCCAACCTCCTTTTTCTCAAAGTGATGTAAAATGGGCCAGTCTGGTATTAATTCAGCCAATGAAGGCCGTCTGGAGGATACAGGGTTCTATAAAGAAAAATTTTCAGTTTACGCCTACACCTAGTTTCGGAGATAGTCATTCACCCTTTCATTCGCACAAAAAAAACATGCATCATGAAAATTGTTATTTGAAGGTGGAAAAAAAATTAAACAAAGCTGAGCACAGAGTTTAATAAGCAATAAAGTGTAGATAGCGGTGTTTTAGATTGCTCACATTTCTTTTTTCAAATTTGTTTCTTAAAAGCGTGAGAATTATTTGTTTCGCAGAAAACTAAATAAACTTCAAACTAATTTTGATGCCAACCTTTATTTTTTCACGAACCACTAGTTTCGGCCAATCGTCTATAATTTCTACTAGCGACGGTCGCCGCTGAATTAGAAAAAGTTCCTAAAAAGCAGTACAACCTGAGCCATCAAGCATATCTACAGCACATTGAGTATCCTACTAGTTATTGAAAATAGAAAGAGAAAGAGTAAGAAAATAGATAATTGAAGATGATAAAATTTAGTAATCTACATTTTGTATGTAATAGATATTAATCACTACAATAAAATTAATTGTTAGTCAAGGATGATAGATGTAGAGACAGAAGAGAGGATAGAAAGACTATACTACTAAGAGTTTTGCAAGCTATAGAGATGCGTCTCCAAGGAAGCAAAGGCTGCTAAATAAAATAAGATAAGAATATAATAAACGTATCACATCTAGAAAAAAGAATTTTGTTAACATGCTAACAGAACCTCTCTTTTCTTGAGCTGAGGCCAATCAGGAATATATCCGGCCAATGAAAACCGTAGTGTATTGCAGTTCGAAATAGCGCTCTGTGAAAATGACAGATAGAGTTAAGGCTTAGTAAACAGATGAAGCAGTGGGCAAAAATAATGAATAAGCTCACTTACTCACTCGACTAAACACAAACAACCACAAGGACAAAAACAGGACGATACACAATCAGATAAACTACTCCTCTGGCTGGCCAAAACTGAAAAAAAAATATAGCCCTAAAAACGATTTATATGGAGACACATCTTTATAACACTTCATCTATAAATCAGCTTTGGCTAAAGGTTTTCTTTTCCTGGACTGGTGTTGGTGCAGTTTCGGGATTGTTATCTTAAAATCTAGAAACAATACCGGATTTATTATTTATTAATTTCGAATAAATCCAATTTTGTCTACGAAAGGACGAATTGAGGTTGGATTGAGGTTGAGGTCGTGGTCGTGATTGTGATGAAAGTGAGGGGAAAATGGCCGAACCTTTAACCAACTCCAATGGTCACTTCCTATTTTATCTGCTGGAACTTCTGCAATTAATGTTCCATCGAGAAATACAGTAACAATTCCACCTTCTTGAAACCATCCGGTTAATTTTTCATATTTGGGCTATAAATGTTAAAAATTCAAGACGAAGATGTCAAAAATGAATCACTTTATGCCAAAACCATAAAAATGAGGAGTGTACAAAAATGTCATATGAATACTTTAAAACTAAGCAAAAAAAAATTCAACCTGACCTTTTCGACTTTCTTGAGCACTGGCATAGGTTTCTCAACCTCTTTCAGCTCGCCCCAATCAGGATCTTCCTTGTCAGAACCCCATTTGGCGTACTTTCTCTTTTTCAACATAGCACGGAAATCCATACCACTGGCATCTATCAAATACAATTAAACTAAAATTTCTAAAAATCTCAAAATTTAACTTACCGGAAACGTATAACTGCATGTCAGCAGAATCTTCACCATGAATATTAGAAACAACAATTCTGAATAGACCTTCATCATTAGGTTTGACTTTACGGATACAAAGAGTGATTGTGTTGGAGTCTCCTTCTGTTAAGAATCTAAATCTACCTCCTTCAATAATTTCTGTCATACCCTTATAAAATTTAAATGTTGGTGGAGGATCACCCTCAACTTGTACAAACAGATACGCAGTTTGATCTGGAAATTTTTATTTTGAACCAAATAGTTGCAGAATCGAAGATTTAAGCACCTTCAACTGCAGAGTAGCTTTCTTGGACATCTACAATACTTGGTGGTCCAGCGGGTCCCATAGCTTTAAGTGGCGTAGAAGGCTTATTAATTAAGTCCTCCATGTCTGCAACGCTTGGTCTTCGAACGTCAGAACTTGGACGACGGCGCTAAATTAAATTAACAATTATCATCTAGAATTTTCCCAAAATTCTATTTAGTTTATTTCGTATTTTACAACCAAAGCTTAATTCATAGCGTTAATTTCAGCATAGCTTTTATTAAGTAGCGAGTATGTACACTAAATTATACATATATACGCTCTATATTTTCTCTACTAGGCACTATTTTGTTTAATTACAAAAAAACACATCATTAGCCACATTTTTTTTTAAAGTTAGAGACTAAGTACTGTTGTAACTAGAGCAGCTTCGCTTTAGCTAGTCTCTCAAAAATTAATCAAAAACCATATTAACAAAAAATAAAATAAAGAAACTAAATAATAACGTAAAATAAAAGAAAATAAGAAAACATACTAAATTCATCTAAAAGGTACGTATGGAGTGTTCTCACAATAATCACAATGATAGATTAGACACTTTCCTATACTAAACATAGAATTAATTACATTTTTTTTTTTTGAAATTTCGACACGTAAAGGGCTTCTATTCTATTCGTTGGATCTAAAAGTCGTTAGACACAAACATAAATTTATACGGGATTGATCTAGACTACAATTTTCGAGCTAACCTGCTTTTCGTTTGGGTCTTGCAATTCTCCCGGTCGTTTGCCCTTTGTCTTTAAATAAAAAAAAAAATAAAATAAAATAAAACTAAATAAAACAGAAATAAACAAGCAAAATTAAGAATTAAGACAAAAAAATTATAGGGTTAAAACTTGTCTGACACTGTTTTCTTGTGCCAAACCCAAGGTCAGTTTTGTGTTTTCTAACACAAACCTCACCTTAGAGTCTGCTACTTCACCGGGACGCAATTTTCCTCCCTGTAGGCATAACGCAATTGTTTAACTATTTGATATATGACAATATTTTACATATAATATTTGGGCACATACTCGATGGTCTGCTGCATAATAGGTCATGGCCTGCTGGTGAGCTGTACACTGCTTTGCACGTGTGATAGTACATGCGAATCGACATAACCAACGACCAAAAGGTTTGGTCATTCGAAAACATTAACATCCAATAGCAACAAAACCCGATTAGTGTGTGTGCGGTATTGTTGCTAAGAGTGCTCATCAAATTTATCCCACATTTTCGCTTTTGACTGGTTTAGAGCGACCAGTGGAAAATATGAAGTAAAAATGACAGATAGAATGAAAGCATACAATCAAATCCATTTGACTGTAGATTAGATGAGAGCCAGGCTTGTACGATGCATTCATTGAAAGAACGGTTACCTTTTTCTCTTCCACAACCTCTCCAGGTCGGAGTTTCCTATGTTCCTATGAGAAAAAAATCAACACATTTACAAGGGAACAAAAGTACCACACCCTTCATCGACTCCCGAACGGCTAAAAATAGCAAAAAGGGGTAAATCTCAAAAAGTATACCTCGTCTGATATGATGAGACTGGCCCTACGGCCCATAGCCTCGGGAGGAATAAGTGAACCACGTCGGCTTGATGGTCCGCTTGGCTCCAACGATTGCTTTCTGGGTTCCGGCGTTTTCTCTTTAACAACGGCAATCTTCGGCGCCTCTGGTGTTTTAATTTGCGGAAGACTCGGCTTATCCTGCACAAACAACCAGTTTCAACCAACTGACGATATATGAAGCGCTACGTAATTAAAAATTTCGACACGAAAGCGAGCCAAAATCATACTAAGGATTCTTTTATAAGATGCAGTTATAAATGTTTTTATTATATCAGCACATGAATCAAACGACTGCCAAGAATATGTAGGGTGCGATTAATTAGTATCCCTACATTCCGTTCGGTTCATATTTAGCCGTTGGAACTCATAATTAGACTTGTTTATACATTTATAAGTCCAAGGCGATTTGCTTGCAAAACTCACCTTTGAAAGTTTCGTTTTTTCTCTACCAGCAAATTCTGGAGGTGCGTTCGGCTCATATTTCTCCAATACGGGTCTTTCATAATCAGGAATATTTTCCCATGCTTCATAGTCACTTTTGTCTGTTTTTGTACCCTTCTTCGTTGCGATTGTGGCCTTTTCCTTTTGTGCCGTTTTCTAACAAATTAGAATCAACACTAAATTCTCACATATCAAAAGTTTTAAATGGTAGTGTTTATATACAAATAGGTGCTAGGAAAGTTATACTAAAAGAAAAAAGACAGTATAGAAAGCTCATTTTATGTTGCCAAGAATATGAAACTTCGAAGAGATACATATAGATAAAGATTGAGAAAAGAATGTTTGATAGACCACCCGTAGATTACTTCTCCTTGTTTTACCTTTAAATCTATTTTCATTTCTGTTTTCTCCTCCTCTTTGGCTTCTTTTTTTACCGGTTTCAACTGTATGTTCAAAAAACTATCTGATTTGACCTCAGCTTTAGGAGGAATGCGTTTCTTAACTTTTTCATCAGTTTGCTATATAAATATATACTTTAAATCCGTTCCCGTTTATAGTTTAACATAACGCGATTAAAATTATAAAATATTCTTAATAATAACAACAATAACTCACCTTCAGTTGTGCTTTTTCGTCCGTCTTTTCTTCATTCTGTATGGGGTCAACATGAAACATAGAAGAAATTGTGTTAGAACGTTGAATATGGAAAGATTGAACAACGAATGATACATCTTAATAAAGGGATCGGGTGTTGTTAATGTTCGGTGGGGGTGTGCAAATGTAGTGCGAATATATTTGCAGTGCATTGTGTGTTTTATGTATTTATATGATCAAAATAATTTCAGAGAATAGCGAAATACTAGCTTTTTGATATGTGAAATATTTTGACCATTGAAACTGCCAATAAAAATTTCACTTGAATTGGTCAATTCATATTTTACCACGGTTTCCGGAACGTTGATCGTTGGAATGATTCGCACTTCTTTATCCGCAACAAATTTCATAGGGTCGTATTTAGGGACCTTCAATAATTGAAATAGTAAGAAGTATTAGTTTGGAAAAATAAAAGTAAAGAGTGTAAGTACTGACAAGTGCGAGAGCTTGCAGTGCTAGTTCGGTATCTATATGGTCAAAATAATTAAAAATATGTGTACCAGGTAAATTTTATAACATGAACTGTCCTTATAAAATCCTTATTTGCCATTGGATTTTTTCCGACATGAACCAAAATATTAAAACTGTACAAAATTTTAGTGAAGATCAAATACACGAAAAGGAATTGTATTTGACAAGAAAATCTGGTTTTTATTTTGCAATAATAAAACGTAGGTTAATTACCTTTAATTAACCATTGAAATCACGGATTTTTTCGTAAAAAATGGGTACAATTAAAAATTTTTTGATAATGTTAGTGGCTAATATTTGAGAGTTCGAGAGTTGCAAATACGTTAGATAAGAGGCTAAATACGTAATTACGTAAGGTAATTCATCTTAATAAACCCACCCGGTATATAAATACAGAAATGAAATATTTTGACCACTCACCTATTTAAATTTGTTTGCTAATGCCAATAATAAGTTTACAAGTGAATTGTAAAAACAACGATGGCTACAACTTTATTATTTGCCTTCAAAATGGAGTCACATTTGTTGTACTTGGCTAAAATAAAACAAAATATTTTGTAAGGAATGGTCCATTTTGAATGAAGAAGTGTAAATATACTAGAACAAAATATAAAATATTTTGAAAAGTGTAAAAATGATGAAGTCTACTCTTCAAATCCAGATTGGATTTGAAGAGTAGACTTCATCATTTTTACCTTCTTCAAAATATTTAATGACTCTTCATTTCAATGGACCAATTTCTCAAAAAAAATTGACACATTGCAAAGTTGCAGTCACCGGTATTTAAGTCAATTCTTCCTGTACTTGCGTAATGTCAGTGCGCAATTGTTGTGGTGCGAATATTTTGCGGTGCAGACATGTGGTTTAGATATGGTATGGTCAAAATAATTTTTGAAAAATGAAATGAAGTATGGTGGAATTGGCGGAGATAGCTCATCATCCTAAATACACTGTCTTGTTTTGTAGTAATCCTCCACACATTTCAGACTGTTTAGAAATAAAAAGTGAAATATTTTGACCATGACTTATCAGCCAAAAGTTTACTTCAAATGGCCATTTATTACCACGGGTTTTTTGGGAACGTCTTCGTCTTCTTTATCCGCAACAAATTTCATAGGATCGTATTTGGGAACCTTTAATAAAGGCCTTAATAAGACACAGCTTTGTTTGGAACACAACAAAGACAAAACAACTAGGACACGACACATAATGTAAGTCAAGTGCAGTATATATAGTAAATTTGTGCAGATATTTTGCGGTGCAGTTGTGATTTTAAGTAATTTTGTGATCAAAACAATTTCGTTTTTGGTAATCGAATTGATTTTGCAAAAAATGTTTTGACCACTGATATTGCCATTTTATATTTTAACACGATGTTGCTAATTATTACCACGGGTGTTTGAGGAGGACTTTCCTTGTCTGCGACGAATCTCATAGGGTCGTATTTTGGAACCTTCAATAAAGTCATAGTAAGTCACAGACTTAACTATGTGGTCTTCATCGAATGTTGGCCACCATAATAAATTGATAAGTGACCTTATTAACTGAGATTAAATAATAATTTATGATAGCGGCCGTTAGAGTCACTTTCAGACTTTCTTATTTCATCAACAGATTCAAACTGATGCTAGGTGATTTAGACTTTGGCATTTTTCTCTGTGCTCAAAAAATAAGAAAGTTTTGGTGGTTTTATGTTCATATCTTACGTAACTGTGGTGCGAATATTTAGTGGTGGTTTTATTCAAAAAAAAAAAAAATCAAAACACTACATAAATGGCGTACTTTGCACTTGTCTTTAAACATGAAATGTGTGCTCGTAAATGTTAGTTCGAAAGAATGTGCAAGTGGTAGGAAGATTCTGCTGTGGTAATTGATGGTCGATTAAAATCTTCGTCAAAATATTTTTGAGTGTCAAAGCAAAAATATTTTGACTTGTGCAAAATCGCTATAACCACGGGTGATCGTGGAGTTTCAATAATTGGAGTCTCTTCCTCTTCTTCCACAAATTTCATAGGGTCGTATTTAGGAATCTTTAATAAAGGTTATACTATATGTGATTATTAAATTAAATGTGTGTATATGTGTATGCACAGTGTGCAGTATTTTAATTGTGGTGCGGATATTTTTGTGCTAGTGTGATTTGAAAATGAAAGAATACACTTTGTAACCGAAGATTGGAACACTCTTTATTTCGGTTACAGAATGCCAAAAAATCCAGTTGATGGCAAAATTGAAATCGAAAAGTAGAGTATCTTAATTCCCAATAAACCTTTAATAAAGGCTACTGTAAGATACCAACATATTTACAAACAGTACAACAAAAGGTACAGTGCAGTGGTGCAAAGAGTCTGCGGTGCTGTACAGTTGTGGCCAAATGATAATATTTTGACATTGAGATTACCATTCGTTGTGGCTGAATGCTGGTAGATGGAGTGTCTTGCACATGTTTATCTTCTACAAATTTCACTGGATCGTTTTTAGGAACCTTCAATAAAGGTTATGTAAGAGTCGTATCGTGCATTTTTGATTAATGTAGAAGTGTCAAGTGATGTGTGTTGCAAATGCAAGTGCAGTAATAGTGGTGCGAATATTTTGCGTGCTCAGTGTTTTGGATGAAGTGTTGAAACGAAAAGCAGTTGTTAAAAAATCGACTTGCAACCTAAAAAGTATCAATCGAAATTCCAAAATGCCATTAATTGGATATTTGTCCTCAGTATTTAGTGTTAGTGTCACAAGTGTGAAAGCAGTTGCGGTGCTGTATAGTGAAGTATATGAAAAAGTTATGGTCAAAATAGTTTAGGAGTGGGAACACATGTAATTGTTAAAACATTGATTGGAGCGAAACAAAATATTTTGACCATCGTCTTGCCAATCAAAATTTTGCTTGAAATTGCCAATCAAAAAATTACCACAGGCGAATGTGGAGCGTTGACAGCAGGAATGACTGGTTCTTCTTTTTCTTCAACAAATTTCAAAGGATCGTTTTTAGGCTAGAGTTAGACACAAATTGTTAGTTTAGAAATACTAGAAGAGATCATTTACTAATGTCATTAAAGGCAAAGTAAATGTCTACCTTAGTAATGGATGATCGTCGTTCAGCTGTCTCAGGAACGACAATTTCGGATGTTTTAAGTTCAGGTTTTTTGTCAGTAGGTTTGTTAGGTTTTTCTGGTTCTGATTTTTTAACTTCTGTTACCTTTTTCTCAATTTGTGTTTTCCTGAGTTGTGGTCTCGGTTCTGGCTCAGATTGTTTTGGTAGTTCTATTTTTGTTTTAGTGTCGGGTTTCTTTTCAAGTCCTGTTTTTGGTTTAAGGTCAGGTTTCTTTTCGGGTTCTGGTTTCTTTTCGGGTTCTGGTTTTGGTGGTTCTGTTTTTGTTTTAATGTCGTCTTTCTTTTCTGGAATTTTCGCGGGCGCAGCTTTGGTCTCAGGTTTTTTAGTGTCAAATGGTTTTTCCTCTAAGTTGTTTGTTGGTGTCAACTGTACGTGTAAAGTAAAAGATTGATTAATCACACGTATTTGTTAATACAACAGAGGAGTATATTCTACTGCATTCTATTTATTTACTTACCGCTTCAGCTGTGGATTCCAGTTTCTTGGTTTCCTTCACCTAATAACAGAATATGTAAAAATTTGTCCATAGTTAAAGATGGCGATAAGAAATAACAGCATAAAATTTTAAATATACCTTTTTCTTTTTATCTTCTGAAATAGAAGATTTTCGAGACTGACTCTTAGTCTCTTCCTCAATCTAAGAAAAACAATAAAAAGTATATCATTAAATTTAACACTTTATTAAATTACCTGTGTTACTGAAGATCTACGACTAGAAATCTTTTCACCGTCTTGAATAATCTACAAATATGTCACAAGTAACACAGATACTAAATGGAACAAAAACAAAATATACCTGCTCCTTAGTTTCAGTAATGGAACTTCTACGAGATTCAGTTTTGAGTTCCTCAATCTAGACAGACACAAACATATATTATACAAATACAACAGAATTTTCCAGTACTTACCTTCTGTACAGACGCTTTTCTTTCAGTTTTCTTAGCTGCCAGCTTGGTATCCTGAATTATAGGACACTTACATAAAAACAACGAACAAAACATGAAACTTTATACTTACCTCAATTTTTTCACTAACAGCGTTTTTATCAATGTCATTAACTTTCTTGGCTTCATCCTAATGTTACAATCAACAAAATCAAATTTAAAAACGTGGAAAGGTACAAAAAAAAAATATGCCTAAAATAGTCAATTATTATTACCTTCTTTTCAATCTTTTTAATTTCTTCTTTCTTTTCAGCCTTTTTAACGTCTTCCTTCTTTTCAACCTTTTTAACTTCTTCCTTGTTTTCAGCCTTCTTTTCTTCTTTCTTTTCTTCCTTCTTTTCAACTTTCTTCTCTTCTTTCTTTTCAGCTTTTTTCTCTTCTTTTTTCTCAACTTTTTCTTCTTCTTCTTCCTAAAAAATAAAATAAAATAAATTAAATGTTGTAAAGTTATATTATTGTCCAATTTTTGTGTGAGGTGTCTTAAAAATGTGATTACCTTTGGTTTAGGTTCGTCTTTACGTGTTATTTGTTTAGTGCGTGTTTCCTATTAAAAATGCAAACATTTAAAGAATTGTCAAAAAATAGTATTGTATGTGTTGTTTGTACCTCAATTTCTTCTTCTTCTTCAATTTCTTCTCCACTGCTGCTTTCTTCAACTTCTTCTTCTTCCTCTTCACGTTTCTTTATGTTTATATAGAATAGTGTTTGTGTAAATGTGTATGTTTTGTTTCATAGCAATAATCTTACCTTTTCTTCGACCTTCTTTTCGGTGACGGTCAAAACGGCGGTTGTTTCATCTTCTCCGAATTCATTTTTGGCTGCAACTTTATAAGTGGCCGAGTGTGACATTTTACATTTAGAGATACTAAGATGGGCCGTGGAGCCGTCAAATGTGATTTTAATATCAGAGGATTCTCTAATAATTGTTGTGTTTTTATACCAAGTAATCGTGACAGTTTTGTCGGTAACTTTGAGTGAGGAAATAAAGTCTACAGATTTACCTTCTTCTATGGTCTAGAAAAAGGGTTACATTTCACGATTTTCTTCCAAGTGTTATTAAATGATACTTACGACGTTTGTAAGTTTTGTGAGTTTCGGTTTTTCACCTTTTGGTTTTTCTTCGGGAGGTAATTCGGTTACCTCAACCGTTTGCGAAGTGGCTTCCCCTTTTTCATTCTTTGCCACGAGTTTATACATACCTTTATCAGTTTTGTTGACTTCAGAGATTTCAAGTTTAATTGCAAATTCGCCCTAAAATTTCCATTCTTGGCCATATTTTCGTAACTGTTTTGAAAACTTACATCTTTGACTTGCTCGACTAGAACCTTGTGTCGGGAATCCTCCTTGACAGCGGCAGTTTCTTTGAACCAAGTACAATCAGGTGCAAATTTACTGAGTACTTTACATTCAACTACAACTGTTCTCTTTTTAATAATTTTAATAACTTTCGGCTTTTCTTTGATGACTGGGATAATTTCGATATTAAGTGTGAGATTCGCATTGAGTTCACCTAAAGTGTTTTTAATGTTACATTTGTATAAGCCGGAATCTTCGGTTCCGGGATCTTTAAGTTCAAGTTTGATGTAGTAAACGTCTTCTTCGACTTTTTCGAAGCTAATTTTAATTTTGGATGATTCTGTTACTTGTTTACCTTCTCGATACCATACGATTGTTGGTTTTGGATTGGCACGTACTTTACAATCCATTATAACGAGTTTTCCTCCTTGATGCGAAGTTATTCTTGGTTTTTCCACAAACGTTGGGCCGTCTCCTTCTGGTTCAGGTTCGGCTTCTATGTTGAGGTTAAGATTAGCATTGCTTTCACCAAATTCGTTTTTGACGTGACATCTGTAGGTACCACCATCGGGCGCAGCGGGATCCTTCAATAAATTTGTAGATTATTTTGAGCTTGGTTTTTGTTTCGTTTAATTATACCTTAATTTCGAGGGACAGTTCGTATATATCTTCTTCTACATCAAGAACCTTGATTTTGATTTTCGAAGATTCTTTTACGACGGTGGTTCCACGGAACCATGTTACATCAGGTTTAGGTTTCGCTTTACATTTACATTTCATGGTTATAAGTGTTCCACTTTCATTTGGAATAATTTTGGGTTTTTCGATGAAGGATGGTGCAAAACCAGCAGCATTGTCTCCACCTGGAAATATAAGAAGTTACGAGGTGCTAGAGACAGGCTTTTGGTTTAAGGCCATGCTCATGCAAAAGTTATTGTATTGGTCGTATTGATCTGGTATTGGCTGAAACAGATTTGAGGAGGATGAATAACATCGAAACGTCGACAATTCACAGACATAGAGGGAAGACTCTGCTTGCCTACACGGCATACCTTGGAAGTTTAGCGCTATGTTTGCATTGCTTTCACCGTAAACATTGAAAGCGTTACATCTATAGTTTCCCCCGTCTTCGCGTGTAGGGTTTGATATTTCTAAAGTAAGTAGATATGTGTCTTTGCCAGTAGTTTTCCGAAGCATGCGTACTCTCGAACTATCCGCAATGCTTTTTTCGCCTTGATACCATGTAATATCTGGATCAGGGTTGGCTTCTAGAAGACATTCCATGACTAAGACGTCACCTTCTTGTCTTATGGTCGGCTTCTTAGGAAAGCGAGGTGGTTTGCCGTCTGGAATTCTGTGAAATGAACCATGTTTATGGTGTCAAGACGAGTAGCGTGTGCCTTTCTTACTTGGGCTTGGCGGCCCCCTCAAAATTAAGGTTGATGGTGGCAACTCCCTGGCCGTATATGTTTTTCGCTATGGCACGGTACTCGCCTTTATCCGTGTTTTTAACGTTGTTGATCTCTAGTCGCGCTATAAAATAAAGTTTTTGGTCCTCTACCATGGAAATTACGTATCGGTTGTTGTCTTGAATTTCTTCTCTCCCGTGGAACCTAATGATTTATTTTTTACATTGATCTTTCCTTACCGAATCGATCTCATATACGTACCATTGGATTACAGGTCTGGGGTCCCCGACGCATCTGCATTCGAAGGTGATCTTGGCACCGTCATCAGTCTGTCGGATAACCGGTCTCTCTGTGAACGTCGGTTTGATGCCATTGTCTGGCACGGGAGCCTCATCGCCTAGTGCATAAACTCTTCTAAACTGGCTATCATGACACAAGGACAGCCAGCAACACTCGCGCAACTTACAATGATCACCGAAAAAGCTCAGCTTTTAATAGTTACGTCTAACAGTGTTAAAATGAGATACAGTGTGGTACGACTCTGAAATACAAGTGTCACATTTGCAAGAACATGGCCTTTGATATGATCAAAAATGGTTAAAATTAACAAGTGTTGAAGAAGAACCTCACAGGGGGGCTAAAATCTAAAATAAAATCATATCCTGCCACCGGCGTACTATCCAGCTATAGCAGACAAGTGGCTTGGGGGAAAAGAGCTAGCCTGATTTCTATTCTAAGCTTTTTAGGTAATAAATCACACAAAAATTCCTCGTCAATTGCAATGTACACTGATTAGAATTGGATATGTTAAGAAACTGCAAATTAAAAGCTGAGCTGAGATTAAGCTTCGGTTAGTCCATTGTACTGTGCACGAGTGCTGACTTACTTGGCCCCAACAATGGCTGCTAACAATCGGAGTATTTACAATGAGTATTAATAAACAGTGGCAGTGTTTGTGGGGGAGTACGTGGCACGTGATATTGCATTTATGTGTAAGAAAGAGTCGCTGTGAAGACTTGATGTGTAACTTGTAATCTTCGTTTGGGCAGCTAAGTCGATTTAAAAAACGCCAAATAAGCTGTAAATAGAGGACCCTGCGCGATTAAAAAGCTCAAATCGCCTGTTAAGTCAAACACTCGTTATCATCTCTAAATTTCTAGGAACGCTCATTATGTAAGAAAAGCTCCTTCGCAACAGAACGAGACAAAGCAACAAAAATCAACACAACTTACTGTCGAAGTTGAGGCTGATCGTCGCGTTGCTTTCGCCCAACTCATTCTTTGCAGTCACCTTGTATTTGCCAGCATCCTCAACCGTGACATTTTTTATTTCAAGGGTTGCAAAGTACGAGTGTCCATCTTTGTCTATCCTCAACTGAAACCCAATTTCGCATTACTATTAACGCGTTGCCCTTTTCAACGTTAGTCACTACGTCAAAGGGGTAACTATAGTTTCATTGTCATTTTTTGGAACTTTTTTTTTCTTTATGTATCCTTGTGGAGTTATGTTAGTCAAAACCAAAACCAACAACGCAGATTGTTAAAGATTTTATTTTTCAACGACAAAAAAAAGACAACAGCTACGATATTGTATCAGAACCACTGCCCAAAATGATTTCTAGTGGTAAGAAACAATAGCTGAATTGTCCTGGTGGCTTACGGCTTACGTGCAAAAGCGTGCAGAGAGAAAAACAGCAGGTGTCACATGTGGATGTGGTGCATGCAAAAATAGAGCGCGCATGTTGCCAAGATGTAAGCGTATAAATTGTCTATGAAAATAGTTATTTTAACAGAAAAATTCTTGCATGGGAACCGTGTCAGGGTTTGCGAAGTAGGGTAAGAATGTACCTTGTGACGTGGCGTTTCATGAACGGGGTTGGCATTGTGAAACCAACTGACGGTTGGACGTGGATCTGCCTGAATTCGACATTCGAAAAGAAGCCTTTTGCCATCTTCCTCCTGCCGAATACTCGGTTTCTTCGCGAAAGTTGGTGCAAGACCGTCGATTTGTCTGCGCAAATTTAATAAATTTTATCTAAAATTGTCGATAGAATGAAGTTAAATTTAACTATTGAAATATTGTGGTAAGTTAAAATCGAAACATGACCCGTGACGTAAACGTTACGTGTCCAAGAGAGGTGAGTAATTGTGGAGGCCAAAATTTGGCAAAAGTCTGTTATTTCATGCGTAGGCAGAATCATCTTTCTGCATGACCAAAAGTAAATCGCTTGATTTTTTTTTATCTACTTACTTTTCTTTTGGTTCGTCCATAGCTGAAAAGAAGAAATTGATTATCAAGTGTACATGGCAACCGGATATATAAAATTTTGACCAATTAATAACCAGTTTTTTTTTAAATGGTAAGGTTATTATTTGGTTTAAATTGTTTTGATAAAGTTGGAAGGGTTACTTACGACTGAAATTGAGATTGATAGAAGCTGCAACTTCTCCCATTTTGTTCTTAGCTTTGACCTTGTAAAGGCCGGCATCTGTTTCGATAACATCATCTAGCTCAAGAACCACAAGAAACTTGTTTGCTCCTACAGACTGTATTTTGAAATTTGTTCTACTGTCTTCGGTAAGAAGTGTGTCGCTTCGGAACCATTGTATATCCGGTTTTGGATTTGACAGTAATTGGCATTCGAAAATAAGTTTATTGCCATCATCTTCTTGTCTTAGTTGTGGTTTTTGGGTGAAGCTGGGAGCGAAATCTTCCGCCACTCCCATGCTTTCTGTATTTTTATTATCCCGAAAACGAGGACATTAACCCGGCCCTAAAACCCGAAGTAATGCAATTCAAATATAGTTCAATCAGATTTGATCTAAATTATAATATTAATGTGTCACGTGGTGCGGCGTCTGCCAATGCTATTATCTAAATGAAACTAGGTGGGCTCCGTTTTCGTTCGAGCCCCCGGTTATAACCCAGATCTCATCAGCACCAGAAGGTATTCCTGTTAGTACAAATCAAACGCGTATCCTTTGGTGCGCATCCTGGAGCACATTGCACTGATGGACTACACTCGCGCTCACAGGCACGCAGCTGAAATCACTCAAACTTACTTCTTCAAGAGGGTGCAGAAGCCGATCAACAGCTCAGCACTTCACTTCACCACACACACTTCGTGTTATCGCGTGTACACTTGGGTCGTCCCGTCGCACAAACGCGTCGTCGATTCGTTCGTCTATCTTAGAGGTTGCTTCGTGGCCTCCAAAGCACTGACTAAAGGAGTGTAATGTGTACCCCGAATCTAAACCAGAGCATGACGATGCCCCCGCCAAGCGCCGCATCAGCCCCCACTCTAAATCCTAGCGTCGAGACGCTTTCCCTCAACCTCAACAGCCTCCAGATCGCCCATAGCCGCTTTGGTCTCGGATTTTCAGCCACCTCCACTATCCTGCAAATGACTAATCGAATCCGTTACTTCATCAATCACCTCGAGCAGGAATTCCTGATATCGAGACCAAAGTGTTGGGCGCCCTTTTAGACTTTCATCATAAACAAATTAAAAATAATAATGGTCTAAAAATATGCATTTGCAAATCTTATCGCTCAGGTGATTCTATGCATTCTCGCAATGCTAGTCATCATTGTTGATTCATAGCCCATTTGGTTTAAGTCATGGTGTTCTTAAGAAGGTAGTAGTCGCTATTTTTATCGTGGTTTACTGTCAAGGTGCGGAAATAGAACAGTACACTTGAAATGGTGAAAGTAAAACTTGGTCATGCATATTTCATTCTATCGTGTTTTGGTTTTGACAAAATCCGATCAGATTGATAATTGTTTTGATTGTCTGAGTCAAAGTCACCAGGTCTAAATCCGATAGAGTAGCGTTGTAAAAAAAGTAACCGAAATGATATGGGATTCTCATTATAAGAAAACATGTATACAATTCTCTCGAAATAACCGTGGGCTCAAGTATTTTTAGAAGAGAGCAAAGAAAAAGAGATGTAATCTTATACATAGGCGAGAGTCATGCCAAGCCATATAGGGCGGCACGGCTCGAGTTTGAACGACAGTAGCCGTCGAAGCGACGACCCAACTTCAACCTGTTCAGAAGCGAATTTCGTGTACCGCCCCACGACGCCGCGTCGTCTCTACTGATACAACGACGCCGACTTCTCTCGACGACGGTGGCGCCCCACACTCCCTCTAATTGACCACAATCAACACTGTTTACATTAATAGTATGTTAACTGCTCAGAATCCACATTTACCCAGAACTAATGCGCTCGCAAAAATACACCTTTCACCAGCACTACTCCAGAGCTAGGCTCCAAGACCTCAACATATTTATCGGCGGCCCCTTTACTCTTTTTCCAGAAACATCAACATCTCTCCATTTCACAAGCGAATTCGCCAAACTCAACAGACGTGTTTGTAAATATCCCTAACGCCGCGGCACCTCTTCGCTTTTCGTTCTATTTTTACCCTCGGTCTTGGGACAAATTTTTCTCGACGTCACGAGTTCAAATACATCATAAATACATGCCGACATGAATTAAAAATTATTATTAATCTAAAAATATATCACTGCAGCTGCGACATTATTATTTTTTCCTCGTCTTACTTGTCCTGCACGCTCAGTGGTTATTATTTATATATTTTGGAAGCTTCAAAGGGGTATGTCAAGCGTAAATTTCAAATGTCCAACCCCCACATCTCTAAAAACACGTGAAGTTAAAAAAAACTTGGAACACAAACGGCACTAGATATCAAAAATAATTTGCACTGAAACAGCAAACAGCATTTCAGCACAGGCTCAAATTCGGAGTTTCGGATTTTGCAATGCGGCAGCAGCAATCTTTTGGACATTGTTAAAATCACAACAAAAATTTATAACGGTATTAAGCGATTTTCGCGCAGTATATTACATCTAAAAACTTAAGCCTGGTGCAGTTTGCTCGATGGTCATTTTTTTTCAGACAACTGTTTACAACATAAATTTAAAGAGTGTTACTGGAATTAGAAAAATCGTTCCTGATTCTTAATCTCAATCTGTTAGTTAGTTTAACGGTAAAAAAAAGGCGAACAAAAATAGGGGGCATCAATTTCACATGTCCAAAATGCGCTTCTTAGGTAACCAAATTAATTGTTTTCACCTGTCGGACGATGGGAGTTTAGATATAAAAAATCAAAGCGCCAGTTTTCGTCGTTATTATTTGTGCAATATTTTTGGACCTTTGGAAGTAAATCAACCGTGGAGGGTTCGAAAATGGAGCAATTAAGCAAGTCGAAAGTTGTTGAAAACAGAATTAGATTAAGCTGTTTGATATTTAGAACTCTGGACTCCATTTGTATATGTTGTAAAATTTTATTTGTTTAGTCTTGTAGGTGCACGGAAAAATTTGAGATGGATTGTTAGCATCAGTTTATGTATTTAATTTGTTATAATTTAAATTCGGGGTAAACCACGAATTTTTGGATGGCACACGTTCTGAAAATTTTGCGAGAATAACAGAAACGGTTGCGTCATTTGGTTGTTTATGAAGACAAATTGTTCGAGATTAGTCACCAAGGAAAGAACAATTGGATATGAAATTTTGGGAAGAACCATGAAAATGTAAAAATATTTGTATCCGTCAAGACGTATGTTATTGTTGGACGGATTTCGTAAATTAATGCTATCAGGAAAAAGTTTGGTTAGTAAAAGTCTAAAAAACACTTTTATGAATATTTATTTTCTTATTCCAAATTTATATTAAGTTTTGAGTAAAAACATACATACTGTTTGGTGGAGCCGTTCATCAGAGAGCTCAAATATTTTTCTAACCTGCCCAAATGAACCAGTTCCTGTAGGTGTTCTGTTTATTTATTTATAAAACTATTTATAACGGTATAGAGTAGCAAATTTAATGAGCCAAATGTTTTTCCTTAGTATCATTACCACTGTCATTACTTGTTTAAAAATAATCTATACATCATGTTTTTGTCTCTCCTTACAAATCATTATTACATTCGTCTATTTTTTTATCGCCTTCTAACTTTAAAACTATTCGCTTGCCAAAACCTGCTTATATTTTTAATTTTTTATATCTCATTTCATACATTCCATCTAATACAAAAATGTTTGCTGTTTTAGCCGCCCTTTGCGATTTTTTAACAAGACAACATCTTCTGCGCATTAGTCGAGCGACATTTTGAATGGAGTATGGTCGAAGTGGGCCGGAGATCACATGATGGTGCGCAAAAAACCTGGATAATAGATGGAGAAACTGCATGGACGTGATGCAGTGGTGTGCGCAGCTGACACTGGCACTCATGTCTTGGGTGGATATGTGAACAAGTTAAACGAAGTAGTCAAGAAATGTTTGTATCCTCGATCTGAGGAGGAGAGCGTCAGTTTAAGAGGGCGTGTGTTAGATATTTCAGTAGGACGATGTGTTCCTCAAATTAGCACACAGGCTATATTTAACCTGGCCACTATGTTAGAAGTTTGCAAAAGACTTTGGCAACATTGCTTTCGTAAATAATATTTTTCCGACTTAATCATATCGCATTTTTTTCATCGCTTCCATTAAGATTAAAATAGTATTTTATTAAATATTTTATTATTTTTCAATGGTGCAATGAAGAATCTATATAGGCGAGTTTATTTTAAAACCAAGTCTCTCAAAAGCATTTTTCCGTTTGCTGAAACATTAAACAACCAAATTAGAGTGGAATGCCATCACCGAAAATTTTCAAGCGATAAATTTAACTGGGATATAAAATAATCTGGGTAATACGTTCGCCGTACCAGTAAACTCATTTTGATTTGAAAGATGCTGTTGCAACATAAACTTAACATTATTTCACTGACCAATTTATTTCTCAAAATAAATATAGGCCACAAGTGCATGGGTAATTATAGAGCCTTTCCAGTTCAATTGTTGGTAACAAAATGCCGAAGGATTTCACATTAGCCGCCGAAAGTGGATCAGATATATTTGTTATTTTTATTTTTCGAGCTATTAATAAAACGTGTTGAAATGAAAACGGTATCCAGTTTAAACCATTGCTAGCGATCCTTCGTTGTTTTGCAATGTTTCACCACCACACATTCGAAGAAATTTTATTTTCCGCCCGACTGTTTCACATTCCATATTCCTTTCAAGCGCACAACGCTGTTTTCTCAGAATTTCGCATAAACACATGCGAATTCAAGTGGGTTAGGATTAATCTAAAAGAACCGCACAGAAATGTTTAAGCTGTTTTTGCTTTTAGCTTCGTCTCTTGATATATTGGAACATTGACAACACCTGTCTCTTGTGACAGATAATTTTAAACATTGCTCTAATGAAATTTGCCGACTTAAAATAATATACGTCAACAAAATCCAAACCCAAAAGCTCCTCCATTAACCATGTCAAAAAAATTCAAAATCGCGATCACATTTTTGACTGAATCCAAGTGGGTACACCATCAGTTTTCGTAATGTTGGAAGGAGTCTAAAGACTCATTTACCTTGAGATGTATTTTTTTTGTTTCGTAACAATATTTATATCTAAAATTATTATTGTTAACAACCTAAGTCTACCATTTCACATTTTGGCACGCTTGATGCTGACTGAAATTTTATAAATGAAAATCCTGAATTAAAAATCTAATAAAACAATCAGAATGTTGGAGGCCAAAACTACTAATTTTTTCTAGCGTCTATTTCCACAGCAGGGGCGTACAAAATTTCTCGATTTAGTACTTCCACTAAAAATATAATAATTAAATTAAATCATACTTATTCCCATTTGCCAATAAAGTGCGCCATTGAGTAATAAACTAATTGTATCATTCGGTCCTAAAAATATAAAATAAAAAGTTAAGTATAGTCATTTCTGAAGCAGGTTCATAAAATTTAGGATTTCCGTAGTTATGTAAATCAAAATTTTGTACCACAAACCATTTCAGTTGCACAGAATTTCTGCTAAATTAAAAAATATATTGGGCATACGTCCAACGAACGTGATGTGATTCCTATACTTTTTGTGAAAAAATTTCAATACTCGCACAAAGTTTTTTGATTTTGCAGATTCATTAAAAAACGCGCAAATAAAAATATTTGTTCTAAATTTTTATTATGACACTCCACATCCTGTAATAACCAAGATGCTTATTTGTTTTTCATGACTCAGTAACAGAGGTACCTATATAAATTAGCTTTCATCAGACTCGTTGAGTCATTTAAGATTGCATTCATTTTGGCCATACGTTTGAAAACAGAGGTATTTTACGTCAAAAATAATCTTGATAAATAAGTTTCTCACTTTCTTCATTGCATCCGTGACCAATTTAGGACATTATGGAAAAGAGATATTAATTAATATCGTTTTAAAGACAAGTCAAGATCCTTTTTTAATACGATTTTTTCTAGAAAAACTGGTATTATGTAGTTCTTGTTCATTTTAACACTGAGAAATCTACACTTTTTATATCTGCAGCTGATAATACGTAAACAGTTCAGTTTAGTTTTTTATGTAAATTTAAAAAAATAAACGCCTCGCATCCTGTTGGGCCTGCAGAAATTTTTAAACTTAAATAAGACGGATTTAGCTTTTTTCTGTCGATAACGTAGATGCAAAAAATGAATCGTATTCGTGACATTTTTGAAAATATAAGACCTTGTAAAACAAAAGTTTCGAAAACTCAAAACATCAATATTATGATTTTAAATAAAATGTTTTGGCATATTCTGATAAATATAAATAAAAATGGATGACCTCTTAAGATAGTTTTTGTGATGTCAGATTTGTAAAAAAAACAACAGTGGTGTAATTCATATCGACGTTATGCATATAGCATATTTCTTTTTCATAAAATATTTCGCAAACTGCAAATATTACATATAGAGTAACCTTGATAAAAATCTTACAATGATCCTACAAAAAATACGCGTGTTTCTAAAAAAATCAACTATTCGAAAATGACGGAAATTATAACTTTTGAAATACACACCCTGTACAGTGAAATTAAAAATTATTAATGTTAAAGCCTAAGTATGTTCTTAATTTATTGAATACCAGATCTCTGTACTTAATTGTCCATGATAAAGTCAGTATAAAACAACTGCTATTGGCAGTTTTTTCAGAAAAATCGAAATAATTTGGCAACGTAGCAGAAAATTTTTAGAAATTAAACATGTCCGTATAGGCCACGAAAATTTCGTGAAAATATAAGTAAAGTTCCACTAAAAAAATGAAGTGGATGTGCTCGAAAAGAATTCTTTTTAGTCGTAAAAAGTCTTTTGAATCCAAAAAAAAATATGTTCGAAACATTTGAATCAAAGGAAACTTTTTTGAAATATATCTGTGAGTTTATGCTATAATAGAGATGTCCTCTCAAATAATAATTTATAATATATAACATAATATTAATTATTTAATAATTTTAGGTATACTTCATATTATTTTAATATGTATCAATCAAATCAGTCTGGACTAAATTGCATATTCTAGTATTTCATTTTAGTCAATAAAGATTTTTTTAACTCGGCAATATTCTTATTCTGAGATTTCTGTTATTCTGAAATTTAAAAAATAAAGGTACAGTAAAAAATGTCTTACTACCACAGCTGGTTGAAAGTAAACAGTCAAGTTTTATTGGAAAATATAAAGTAGCAAACATTAGCGAACAGTTTCATGTTAAAAAATACTGCCACCATCAATTAAACATTGTAGGTATAGCGATAATATTTACCGATGACGCATTTAAAGCACCCTTTATACAGAATCAATTTGATTATAAGAAGAAATATGTTGTAGAAGGTCGAAATTTTAAATTCTAAGTTGGGTTGCAGTAGAATTTAACATGGAACTACAAATAATGTTTGTAATTTATTCATTGAAACTAAAAAAAAACAAGGTAGATGCTCAATGTTAAATATTTGGCGCTTTTAATATTATACCAATACTGTGGTTGCCATCTGTTGGCCAATTCAATAAATTAAATATTTAATAAAGCCAACATCTTATTTTATTAGGTACTATATAACTTAATGGTACTTTTTGTCAGGGTTCAAGAAGTGACAAAGTGACTGTCAATTTTTAATTTATTTATTAAATAATTAATACCAACAATTTCAATTTAATATTGGAAAGGACAATAAAAATGAGAACAAAAAAATATAAAAAATATCTATAGAAGATATCAGTAAAAAATAAAAATAAAATTCCCACATAACTTTAAAGAACCTTATATCAATAAAATTAAAATTCTGAAAATATATAATGGTGCAAACAATCTGTTAAAATAATAATCTATAAAACAAATTACCTACACAACAAATTTCAAAAACTAACGCCCTTTATTAAAATTCGTGATATATTGGCAACAATATGGAATACAAATGACTTCACTAAAAATGTATTACCTTAATTTAATCCAGGCCACCATAGCGAAAACAATCAGAAAGAAACATATATCAATCACAAGCATGCAAACGTTCCAGAAATTTCTTGTTAACTTCTGGAATTTGATGCTACTTTTCTGAAAAAAAACTTAACACTAAACATTATTAAAATAAATTAACAACGGAATAAATCATGTGACCCACATTTATTGTTGATAAGATGCCAAAATTTTGTGTGAAATGTTATGTGATACTGGAATTTAGAAAACTGTCTGTGACAGTTTTATGATTCAATAAAAAAGCCAAAAAGTTTGTTAGTACGCCAGTTACAATGAATTTAGAAATGCTCCAAAAAGTTAGTGTGCGTCTCCGCTTGAACCATCATCCCTATCTCTTCTTTCGCTCGGATTTCCAGCATTCTGATGGTCAAATTGTCTTCTCAAATTTTCTACGAAGTGGGGATCTTGATTTTGCATTTGGCTCGCTAGATTTTGTCCCCTGTACAAAAGAGAAACAAATAAGTAAAAACCGATTTACACTATAACATACACATCAATGGTTGAAAAGGTATAAGGAACATGCAGGGCAGGATGTGATAAATGGGTTTCACCACAAGCTACAACCATCCTAAAATAAACTTACGCTTGGAAAAGTGCCTCAAAATTGGTATCACCCGATTGACTCATTGCCATAATGCCCGACATTCTATAATTTAATAACAAATAAAAGAAAAACTTGTCATTTATTTATTGCATTATTATGTATCCATTCAATTTAATAAAATACTTACATATTTTGGAAGTCTGGATTCGCCATCATCTCCCTGGCCATCGATAGGAAAGATTCATTGTTAATAAATTGGGAAATATCAATTGGGCGATGTTGAGGAGGGGCAGCACTCTCTATAATATAAACATTATAACTTTGTGCCATTATAATCTCATTTAATATTTTACCCATTGAATCAATAAGACGCTCTCGTGCTAGTCTGAGATTTGCTTGGTAGCTGGTGTTCTGCGGATCGTATTTCAAGGAATTTTCATAAGCCTTCACTGCTTCGGGCCATTGATTTAAATTTGAATATGCAATTCCTAGTCTTCCATACGCTTTTCCATAATGGGGATCTAATATAAGCGCTTGTTTGCAATCTTTGATGGCCTCTTCATTGTTTTCTAAGCGACTGTACGCAGCGGCTCGGTTACAAAAATACACCGCATTTTTTGGGTTAGCCTCAATGGCTCTGTAATTAAAACACCAAATTTTATCACCTTTGCATCTCTGGAGATTAATAAAATTCCGCGACAAAAATACAACAAATGGGGTGCTGTGTGACGCCACTGGGTTAGCATTTTAGGGGAAGTTCGGTAACTATAAATTATTTCAGCGATGCAGGGGAACGAGTTGATAGTTATTCATTGTTTATTTAAATTTTTAATATATATATTTTTTTAAATTTAAATCAACGTCCCCCCCATTGTCTACGCCTCTGGTAGTGTAGATGCCATTTGCACGTAGTTAATTTGAAAAAACATAAATGATAATTATGATTATGCGTGAAGGCGGCTATGATTTTGCGGTCAAGGATGCCATGACTTTAATCACGTCCGCAGCCGAACTTAAATATGCAAAAAATGGCACTTTTTCTACTTTATTAGGTCATGGAATACTCAAAAATTGCTTTTACAGCAGTTCTTCTGCCCTTTTGGGGTACTTACTTTGAGTACTGGGCAACTGCCTCCTCGTACTGCCCATTCTTCATCGCTGCGTTTCCCAGGTTTTTGTGCTGTTCAGCATATTGCATTTGGTCTTCAGGGATGCCCTAGAGCATGACAAAGAGGTTTAAGTACCCTATTGGAAGCCTTTCGTTGCGTTTACCTGGTCCGAAAGGCGGATATGACTCAATAAATTCATTCTGTTTAAACTCTCCCGATCTTCACTTGTTATTTCGTAAGCTGTTTCAAGACATTGTACGGCAACCTCAATTGATTCCTTGCGTTCCTCTGAGAGTTGTGAGGTGCTTATTTCGTTCATTAGAAACTCAATCACGTTGTAAATAAGAGTTTTTTTCTTAAGGCTTTGTCCTTCCATCTCGTCTGATACAATGTCGAAGTTGTGGAAAATCTTTTTGGAGAAAAGTGGTGCTAACGCTTGTTGTAAAACTATGGAGCCTAAAAAAGAGTTTTATAACAGAATTGGGCCCCCACTAGTCCTAAATAGTACTTACGGGTGTAAAATTTTGCAATAAATTGCAAGTCAACTTCTGACAACAAATTCTGTCAAAAAAAAGGACGATCGCACGTTTGCGATTTTATATATTAATAAACAGCCTACTGATTACTAAAATAAATAGTGCATCTATTAAAAAGCAATTGGCCTTTTATTACTCGATATTTGGTATTTTAAATTGAGGTTAAAAACCTCCTATTTGTTTAATTTGCCAACATTGGTCACAATCTTCCCCGGGACATTTAAATAATGCCAACAACCACTAATTTTTCTATAGTAATTGTCAACCCTTACACTTTTTTGTGCGGGTCATAGACTAAAGACATATTAATAATCAAATAATTTCTGTTTATCACACAAAAAAAATATATATTTAGTACAATTTTGAAAAATAGGCACAAAACTTCGGTTTGTTGTGAGATTACGCATGCTTAATAGAACTTTATAATTTTTTGGACGAACATTTCCAAATAGCTATACCGGGTGGCTCAGTTTAGTATTTTACTTTTGCCAATGAAAGACATGCCGATGGTGTAGTAATTTTAGTTGTTAATTTACTATTGGGGTGTTTTATTATTGGTGGAACCGGAAGTGCAAAATTTTTTTATTTTAACATTAGAAAAAAGAGCAGTAAGAAATGTCTTGAAATCGTAAACAATATAATTTTTTTCACGTATATTAGAAGCACAGGGTGGTGGGATTTCGGCGAAATCAATAGCCTAGCTTAGAAAAGCCTGTTTTTCTCGGAAAATTTCAGCATCAAAGGTATGATTAAATTACATATTCGGAAAGCTAATT
>QDEB01031006.1:0-11842 GCA_004193795.1 Asbolus verrucosus | reverse complement strand
AATGTCTTCAGTTTTATGTAATTTTAAGCATCGATGATTTCAGCCGCGCACCGAGGAAGACAGACTGCAGTTCCGAGAAGACCTGAAGCGTTACAAACTGAACAAAGAGAAGCTGAAGCGAGAGAAGGAGATGATCGTGCAGCAGACCAAGAAGCACGCGAAAGAGAAGCGCCACAAAACCACCATCAAGCTGAAAATGAAGGAGATGAGCGATTCCAACAGCGAAACTGCCAAAAGAATCAAAGAAACCTTCCGCTCCAACATGGCGACCGTCGTCGTCAGCGTCTTGAACGCGTACAGGAAACCCGACTGCAAAGAGGGCCGCATAACGAACACGGACGACTTCAAGCATTTAGCCAGAAAAGTGAGTTTGACAAATTTCGAAAGACGGTTAATGACGTTCGGATTTCAGCTAACCCACTTCGTGATGCTGAAGGAGATGAAGCACATCGAAAAGATCGAAGATCTGGTTTGTACAGAAAACGTGAAAGGGAAGGCTAAAGAGTACATCCGGAAGTACATGAGTAAGTTCGGCGAGAATTACCAAAAGCGGAACGACGAGCCCGATTTTTAGTCTTTTACTTTTTGTTCACAATGTTCGTCTGTGATAGACTAAAAAGTCAGTTTTTGAAATATAATTGTTCAAATAAGTGTACAATGCGACTTGATGTAGGGATATTGACAACGTTCGGCCCTCCCGTCGGGGTTTATTTATTATTTTGTGCATCTGATGAGTGTTCATTTTTGTAATAGCAAATATAAACGTTTGTTAAAAAATTTATTTTACGTTTAAATACAAAAACATGCATAAAATTATACAAAAACAACTTTGATGTATATATGGAGTCACACATTAAAACTTACAGTTTTTTGGCCACTGTTTTTGGTTAAATTAGCCAGCAAAGCAGCCTCGAAATTTTGCAGCGACTTGTTCACTCTGGCGAACAGCAAATTTAGATGATTGTCGCTATCTGGAGGCTGCAGATTGTTCAAGGCCTGGTAAATTTGATTTATAGATGTCAATATTTCACTTTTACTCATTTTTTTTGAAATTCTTATATCCGTCCATGTCAGACTATTGATGAATTGGCTAATATTTTCAAAATTGTTTGTCCTTTTCACATCTTTCAACAACAGGAAGGTTTGTCTTCCATTCGCTTTATCTACTATGGTAATCGCTGAAGCCGTAACTGTACACTGAAGACTGTTTTGATGACACCACCGGATGATGTTATCAACACTGCCGTGTTTAGTTAACGGCGAGTTCGCCTCTTCTGTGAGAACATCTTCCAATTCTTCCAAAAAGTTCGTCTTGTAGAGCGATAAATCCACGTTTGTGTCGACGGTCTTCATCACTCTCATTTTCGATTCTAATTCTTCCCGTCGCTGCTCCGATTCAGCCAGTTCTTTCAGTTGCAGTTGCGTCGATTCTATAAACCTCTGCTTCCAGTTCTTCTCCGCTTGCACCAGTTTTTCTTCGGCTTGCACCAATTTGCTTCTGAGCTCTTCCAATTCTTCACCGTTGCCATCGTTCGCGGGCGCGAACGATGAATTCAGCAGCGAATGACGCTCGTAATCTTGCTTCAGAGCTTTCAGTCGCTGCACTTCCGATTTGAGCTCTCGAATTAGGCGATCGTGGGGATTCTCGTTGATGCGCGCTCGATTCACTATCGAACGCGCTTGACAGGCGTAGCGTAAAGTTGCGAGAGTCTCGTCCAGGTTGGCGTTGGCAGGAGTTATTGTCGCCAGCATGCACGTCAAGGAGTTACCCCCTAAACTCTCCTGAAATTAACAAATTAATTGTCGAATAAACCGACTGGAATTTTTACCTTTAATAACCACGTCAAAACCGAGTCTCTATATGGCACGAATTGATTTTTCTTGTGGTCTGCTAGGGACGAAATCACTTTTCCGAGTGTCAGCAGGGATTTATTTATGCTGACACCTTGTCTGATTTTCTCTTCGCTGTTGTGCGAAGTGCTCAGCCTTTCGCTGCCGGCCAAATCGACCAAACTGACTTTGCTCCTTCTGCTGCTGTCACTTTCGTTCAAGTCTTCTGTCAAGCACAGTTCGATCGAGAAAATGCTGTGCGACCTTGATGAATTTTCGTTCATTGTAGTGGCGGCTGTTGCTCTATTTTTATTACCTAATATTAACCAGTTTCTTAATTCTTTATATGAACTGACAACGTGTACGCTTAAATCGACCACATAGGGCCCCCATTCTGGGTGCTCTCTCACTTTCAACGGCATTTTGTTGGCTGCATTCGCCGTGGCGAGCAAATCATGAATTTTTTCATTATAAATTTCGAAATAACTAACTTCCACAGTGGCCGTGGCATTCGTGCCTAGTTTCCCGATTCTCGCGAATAAATCTCGGCAAAATCTCGGGATGATCCCCGAGAAGTCTTCAGAGTCGATATCCACCACCTCGCAGGTGTTCCTCCCCATCATGCTGAAGCTTTTCCCCGATCCGGTTTGGCCATATGCGAAAAGACAGGCATTGTAGCCACGAAATGCGCTGTTAAGCAGCGGTTTTCCAATGGTCATAAAAACATCCTCTTGGCTGGAATAGAGCGGTTTCGTTTCATCACACGACCAAAATACGTGATCATACTGAAAAATGTGGTCCAAACTCATGGCGGAATTGCCACAAGGGTTCGAACGGATGATCAGTTCTTGATTTCTGACCCTCACGATGTCGGCGGCGCCCACACACGCTAGTTCTTTGGAGTTCATGGGGCGAATACGAACCGCCACTGTTAGGTTGCTTATTTGGTCGAATTTCTCCTTACTGCTCCTTCGTTTTAGTGCGGAATTGGGGGTTTCCAGTGTTACCGTGTTGAAACATTCGGGCGTGCTCGTGGGGGCTGCGTTCCTTTGCAATCTAGGGGTTGCATGCGGAGTTCTTGGGGTTGGAAATTGATTCGAGTTTTCCGTCGAATTGGGGGTTTGAAACGTCCGCAGTCGCCTCGGGGTTACGAAGTGGGTTTTTGGGGTTGACGGTAGCGGCAGTGCCATTGTTCTTACTTTACACAATTATTTCTTACATTTAAATTACCACTAAACTGTTTCAAACAGACCGTTTTAAATAATGACAGATGACAGCATAGAGAGTACCAAAAAAATAAAACGAAAGGAACTAGTTGTTGTCATATGTCAGTTTCACCACCATTAATCATAGAAACATAACCTCATTTGTAATTATTTAAAAAACATGTTGCAATTATAAAAATAAACGTTTGGGGGCATCGTGTGGTTGAGTGTTAAAAAAAAATGGCTTTTGCATTATCAACTGTCGTCGCCAGGAGTGGTTTAAAAGTTTTGGAAGAAAAGTTATCCACTCTAACGTAGGTGCAATAATTTGCATCTAATTGTTTATTATTGCTGTTTTTAATTGTAGAATTTCATGTGGATCTGTAAGAGAGAAACACAAATTGAATCCGAAGCCAAGATTGCGGAATCCTACATGGTTCACTCAAAAACACCGTGTGGTAACTCAACTTAATTGACGATTATCAATGCATAAAACTTGCCATTTTTCAGTCAAAAGATGATGTGGTCACAATAGAAAACCAAGAATTTTTAAAAGAAGTCGTGCAGGATCGTTTCTTCAACAAAACCAATGACGAATCAAAAGAATCTCTGCAAAATGTGATTTGGAGGCCAAATTTGCAGAGAACGGGATTAATAGCGCGAAAAATCGGGATATACCCCTTGTGGCTCAAAAACGGGAAAAAAATATCTACAACGCTGCTGCAAGTGTTAGATAATCACGTCATTAAATACTACCCCCCAGAAACTTATGATCCCCCCAGGAAGCGCGTTGGTAAAATTTACAACAAAAAAGGATGTTTATTATTGGGGGCTGAGGGTGCTGATCCTTCAACATTCACCAGGGAGTATTGTGGCATTTTTAAAAACTCCGGTGTGATACCGAAGAAGACTTTAGCAAGGTTTTTTGTCAGTCCTGACGCAGCTTTGCCCCCGGGCACTCTTTTGACGGCTCTGCACTTCCAAGTTGGCAATTTCGTGGATGTGAGGGGTTTGACGTGAGTTTATCCCTCATAGTTGCGTTATTTTGTATAGAATCGTTGCAATTTTAGAATCGATCGAGGATTTCAAGGCGTCATGAAGCGCCACGGTTTCAAAGGGATGCCGGCGTCGCACGGGGTGACAAAAACGCATCGTCGCGGCGGCAACATTGGAGGTGGCGGAGAAAAAGGGCGAGTGTGGCCCGGGACGAAAATGCCGGGTCATATGGGTAATCGTTATCGAATACTTAAGGGGTTGAAAGTGTGGCGAATTAATACGAAGTATAACGTCTTGTATGTGTCCGGGCAAAATATTCCAGGGGCCACCAACTCTATCGTGTACGTTTATGACTCGAAAATTATCACTAAGAGACCCACGGAGTTGGTGCCTTTTCCCACTTATATAGGAGGCGAGGAAGAACTTCCTGAGAATATCTATGATAAAGAGGTTCACGAGTTTGGCGAACCCACCATTGTTTTTAATGAATGATAGTAGTAAGATTTAGGTTTTTTTGTTGTTTGTTATCTACCATATTGAACTCTTACAATAACAATATAACTTCAAATGAAAATCCGTAATACAATTACTCTGTTGTCCATACAAATTCAGTCTGCTGATTGGACCCATAACTTCATAACGATGCGCACTGTTGTTTTCACTCACGCTTCTGAGGGTCACTTCGAAGGTGCCTTTTCCAGGTAAAGTCTGGAAGGTTATCGTGTAGTCTTTTACGCTGCTCCCGTTTAAAATATGTTCACCGTAAGTCATTATTCTGGCTTCAGGTATGTTGTATAGAGTTAAATTCGAACATTGAGCATATCCTTTCAGTTGTTGGTTGATGTATTTGACTGCGAAATTCGCACCGTCGATGACCACGCTGTCGTTTTTATCAATTTGGATGCTTTGTTGGCACGTGCACCACTGGATGTCAATTCCGGCGTCTTCACAAGTTCTTTTTGGAGGGATTTCGTTAAATAAACTGTACCCACGTGACTGAGTTTGGTATCTGCTTTGAAGGAACTTGCGGGTTAGGTGGAAAGGGTTTAGAAGATCTTTAAGAGTTTCGTGCATGTCGTAAGGAGTGGTTAAACGTCTTGTGTTCTTCAACAAGTTGTTATAGGCGTCTTGATATTGTTCTTTGTACCAATCGGGTAGCACTACGAAGTTGAAAGGAAGCCTCTCTTCCATTCTGCCTTGGTATGTTTTTCTGATATCGCCCCATCTGATTCCGTGGTCGCTCATTACAATCATCGCAGTATTGTCCAAGTGGCCATTTTCTTTGATATTTTTGAAGAAATTGTGATAATCTTCATCCCCTTGATTCGGTTTGTTTAAATAGTCATGGGATAAACTGACCCCCCAATAAAAGGCGAAATAGGGGAGCCGTTCCATGTCCATCTTGATGACAAAATTTTCGATATGGTTGAGAAAAATTTTGTACACTTCTCTCGCCCCCATGCACTCCATGAGGTTCAGGTTGTACGAATTCCCAATGTGGTATTCTGCCGCTCTGTCGAAAACCCCCCACATATAATCTGTGGGTTGCTTCTTGAAACCCTTCTTGATATAATTGAAGGCACCCATCCACGACGCGTCTTCCCCGAACGATGTTACGAAACCTTCAGCCTTATAATCCTTCCAGATAAAAGGACATTTGTCGAAACGCGCATCTTCGTTTTTCCAACACAATCTTCGAAACTCCCACTCAGACATGCCAGTCAAAAGTGTAACCAAATTGGGAAAGGTGTTGTAGGCAATTTTATTGTAGCCCAAAAACTCAACTTGTGTGATACTTTTCAAATATTGAACGGTTTTGGGCATCTGTCTGTGAAAATTTAGTCTAGAAACCCCATCCAGACCGACGATCAAAATATTTAAAGGCTTCCGTTTGAACAGTTTTCGTTCTTTTATTTTATTCGGCACGAAAGAGAACATGTCAGTGTAAATTTTTTTGCCCCCTACGTCGCATTTGACTTTAATAAACTCGAATGAAATCTTCGCGCTTCCATTAAAAGCAAAACAGTTTTTGCCGAATTTGACTTTGTCGTCTGTTTCATCTCCTCTCGGTTCTCGTCTGTAAAACGGTACGTAGCAACATTTCACTTCGCTTATATCCCGATGTGTGTATTCGGCTAGAGAGGACTCCACCAGAAAAATCGAAGTCATGTTCGAGTCTACCAGAGCCGGGATGCCATTATTACAAACGGGGCGCTTTTGTTTAAAGATAAACTTCTCGACGGAGCGATCGAAGGGATCCATGTAGGGTATTCGGCAGCCGGGGGTTTTGATCACGAAACCGTCGAGTGATTTTGGAGCAACGGTTTTGTCTTGCGTTCGTATCTTTATCGGAATCATGAGGTGTTGCGATTGGAAAACGTTCGTCATGAAGAGTAAAATTCCGCAGATGATGAGAAGCAGCCAAAAGACCGATGGCGCCTTCAATCGGCGCTTGCTGGTGTCCGGTTGATGTATGTCGAAGGACATCGTTCGGGCTTGATAGTTTTTCAAAATTGTCAAAAGGCTTGTCAGTTTCATCAATTTTTTTCATAGAATTTGATTTAAGAGAAAAGTTTTTTGAAATAATTTTTATAAATCAGGGAGGACTTAACGAATGGAAAGAGCACCATCCTTACCAACTTTCTGGCTTCAATCGAATCCACAGATTGCATTACAGTTTTTAGAACTTAATCCCACATTGATCGTAACTGAACAAGGTTTTTTTGCACAGATCTTTCACATTTCTCTCTGGAAACATGATATCCATAAACTTCTAGTTGTTTTGATTTCTTAAAAGAAATTAATAGCTTAATTTTTGTTGCAATAATTCAATCACTATTATGAAAGAATGCAATCCAGATACCTTGAAGCTTTACAGAAAACTTCCAACGACGAAATGAGTGATATTTATAAAACATTTGTTGTTGAAGAATTTTGAATAAACAATCGTCGTCTTATACATAATGAAATAAGTCGGATATCCTGTACAGATGGATTGAAACGAACTCTGCATTGAATGTAAGAAGTTTTTTTGTTATTATTATTTATTGTAATAGACTTTTGCAATAACAGTACAATTTTAAATGGAAATCCTTAATACAAGCACTCTGTCGTCCATACAAGTTTAGTCTGCTGATTCTGCCGACAATGTTGTAGTGATGTGTCTGCTTGGCACTTCTGAGGGTGACTTCGAACACACCAGCTCCAGGGGAAGTTTGAAAAATGATCGTGTAGTCATTTGTGTAGCTTCCGTTTGCAATGTGTTCACCGTGAGTCATCATTCTGGCTTCATATACGTTGTCTAGAATTAAATTCGAACATTGAGCATACCCTTCCATTTGATGGTTCATGTATTCGACTGCGAAATTCGCACCTTCGATGACCATGATGTCGGTTTTATCAATTTGGACGCTTTGTTGGCACGTGCACCAGTGGCTATCAATTGCGGCGTCTTCACAAGTTCTTTTTGGGGAGATTTCGTTAAATAAACTGTACCCACGTGACTGAGTTTGGTACCTACTTTGGAGGAAGTCGTGGGTTAGGTTGAAAGGATTTAGAAGATCTTTAAGAGTTTCGTGCATGTCGTAAGGAGTGGTTAAACGTCTTGTGTTCTTCAACAAGTTGTTATAAGCGTCTTGATATTGTGCTTTATACCATTCTGGTAGCACCATAAAGACAAAAGGAAGTCTCTCTTCCATTCGGCCTTGATACGTTTGTCTGATACCACCCTTTCTGACTCCATGGTCGCTCATTACTATCATCACAGTATTGTTCAAGTGACCATTTTCTTTGATATCTTTGAAAAATGTGTAGTAATGTTTATCCCCCAGTTTTGGCTTGTTTAAACAATCTTGGGATAAACTTGCACNNTTGAGAAAAATTTGGTATATTTCTCTTGCTCCCATGCACTCCGTTCGAGTTTTGTAGTGTGAGTTTCCAATTAACTTTTCTGCTGCCCCGTCAAAAACCCCCCACATGTAATCAGTGGGTTGCCTCTTGAAACCCTTCTTGCAACAATTGAAGATACCCTTCCATGACGAATCCTCCCCAAAAGAAGTTAGAAAGCCCTTAGCTTTGTAATCTTTCCAGATGAAAGGACAGTCATCAAAGCGCGCGCCTTGGTGTTTCCAACACAATTTTCGAAGCTCCCTCACCGACAAACCGGTTAAAATTGTGATCAAATTAGGGAAGGTGTTGTCGGCAACTTTATTATAGCCCAGCAGTTCAACTGCTGCGATGCTTTTCAAATATTGGACAGTCGTGGGCATCTGTCTGTGAAAATTTAGCCTCGAAACGGCATCCAAACCGACGATCAAAACATTCAAGGGCTTCCTTTCGAAAGCTTTTCGTTCTTTCATCTTATTCGGCACAAAAGAGAACATGTCAGTGTAAATGCTGCTCCCCTCAACATCACACGTGACTTTAATAAACTCGTGCGAAATCTTCACGCTTCCATCAAACCCAATGCACTTTTTCCCGAATTTGATTTTATTATCCGCTTCGTAATTTTTCGGTTCTCGCCTGTAAAATGGGCGGTAGCAACACTTGACCATGCTCGCGTCATGATGGGTGTAACCACTTTTCACAAAAAAAATCGAAGTTAAATTTGAGTCCACCAGTGCAGGAACGCCTTTGTTGCAAAGAGGTCGCATTTCTTTAAAAATGAATTTCTTGACGGTGCGATCAAAAGGGTCCATGGAAGGTATTTGACATCCGGGAGTTTTGATCAAGAAAGCTTCCGATTTCTGATCCGTGTCTTCCGTTTGTATCTTTATTTGAATCATGGTGTATTGCGAGTGAAATACGTCCACCATAAACAGTAAAGAGGCGTAGACGATGAAAGATAACCACAAAAACGATGGCGCTCTGCATCTGCAGTTTTTCACTACAGCGCCACTCGATGCTGTTGTCAAATCTGGTGCTGGTGAGTCGAGGGCCATTCTTTCAGGTTTTTGTATGGAAAAACAATTTTTTCAAAAAAAAAATATCAAGAAATAAACGTCAAAGATTGTCAGCATCGAGGTGGGTTTGACAGATTTACCGGCGCCTCCACCAAATTGTTAATGCAACAGATTGAAAACAAATTTTTATTGAAAACGTGTTATATCAAAATGACTACATTTAATAACAATATTTAAAATAATACATTTAACTGTACACACAAATTCTTGAAAACAACTTATAAATCTATATCACATTGTCATTCTTACGAACTAGACATCGAAACAATAACTAAAGTGTTGTAGTTAGAATGTCTAATTATACACAACATTTAACAGTGCCGCACACTTAACTATGATGCGTGGCTAATGATCACCTATCATTCACACTTGTACAGAACATCACAGGTTATTGTTGATAGTAAAAATTGGTAAAATTTCCGTCCTCTACTATAATAAACTCTTGCAGTAACAATATAACTTCAAGTGAAAATCCGTAATACAAGCGCTCTGCTTTCCGTACAGATTTAGTCTGCTGATTGTGCCCATGACTTCATACTGATATGTTTTGTTGTACCCGATGCTACTTCTGAGGGTCACTTCGAAGATGCCATCCCCAGGCGAAGTTTGCAGAACGATCATGTAGTCTCTGACTTCGTTCCCGTTTAAAATGTGGTCACCATGAGTCATAATTCTAGCGTCAGATATGTTGTATAGAGTTAAATTCGAGCATTGACCATATCCTTCCAGTTGATGGTTCATGTATTCGACTGCGAAATTCGCACCTTCTATCACCATGGTGTCGTTCTTGTCGATTTGGACGCTTTGTTGGCATGTACACCAGTGGCTGTCGATGCCGGCGTCTTCACAAGTTCTGTTTGAGGGGATTTCGTTAAATAAACTGTACCCACGTTGCTGGGCTTGGTATCTGCTTTGAAGGAAATCGTAGGTTAAGTTGAAAGGGTTTAGAAGATCTTTAAGAGTTTCGTGCATGTCGTAAGGAGTGGTTAAACGTCTTGTGTTCTTCAACAAGTTGTTATAGGCGTCTTGATATTGTCCTTTGTACCATTCGGGTAGCACCATGAAGATGAAAGGAAGCCTCTCTTCCATTCTGCCTTGATACGTTTGTCTGATGTCGCCCCATCTGATTCCGTGGTCGCTCATTACAATCATCACAGTATTGTCCAAGTGGCCATTTTCTTTGATATTTTTGAAGAAATTATAGTAATCTTCATCCCCTTGATTTGGTTTGTTCAAATAATCGTGGGATAAACCTGCACCCCAATAGAAAGCGAAATAGGAAGCCTCCTCCGTGTCCATCGTGGTGATAAAATTGGTGATGTAATTCAGAAACACTTTGTAGATTTCCCTTGATCCCATGCACTCCATGACGTTCATATTGTGCGAATTTCCAATCTGTCTCTCTGCTATTCTGTTGAAAACCCCCCACATGTAATCGGTGGGTTGCTTTTGGAAGCCCTTCCTCATGTAATTGAAGAGCCCCATCCACGATGAATCCTCCCCGAAAGATGTGAGGAAGCCCTTGGCTTTGTAGTCTTTCCAGACGAACGGACATTTATCGAAACGTTTATCGTCTTTCTCCCAACACACTTTTTCAAGCTCGTTCTCCGACAGCCCGGTTAAAAATGGAATCAAATTGGGGAAGGTGTTGTCGCCGACTTTGTTGTAGCCAAGCAGTTCAATGGCCATGATGTTTTTCAGATATTCGACGGTCATGGGCATCTGCCTGTGAAAATTCACCCTGGAGACCGCATCCAAACCGACGATCAAAACGTTCAAGGGCTTCCGTTCGAAAACTTTCCTCTCCGTCGACTTGATCGGAACGAACGAGAAGAAATCGGTGTAGACGTTCGTCTTCTCCACATCGCACGTTACTTTAATGAATTCTTCTGTAATATCCGCGCTTCCATTGAACGCCACGCATTCTGTCGCGAATGTAACTTTATCGTCTCCCTCACTTCCGCTCGGCTCCGCTCTGTAGAAGGGGAGATAACAGCATCTCAGCGCGTTTATGTCCTGGTGAGTGTAATTGGCCAAAGAAGAATTCACGATAAAGATCGAGGTGAGGTTGGAGTCGACCAGTGGCAGGGTGCCGTTGTTGCAGAGAGGGCGCTTTTCTTTGTGGATGAACTTCTTGACGGTGTGATCGAAGGGGTCCATGTAGGGGATTCGGCAGCCGGGCGTTTTAATGAGAAAGCCTTTAAGCGATCTTTGATCCATGACGATGTCCTCCGATTGGAGTCTGGTGGGCATCATGGAGTACTGCGGTTGGAAGACGTCCACTACGAATAGCAAAGCGCCGCAGATGAGAACCAACCAGAACAGCGATGACACTCTCCATCGGCGATCATTAGTTTCCATGCCATCCGACGGTGATCTGGAATCGGTTAAAGAGGTCATCAGCAGATGAATGGAAAACAAATGCAGAAATGAACAGCGATGAGCGATGCATTCTGCGTTTGCCGCTTTTATAAAACTGAGATATCCTGAACGATTAGTTAACAGCAACTGAGTCAATATTTAAATTTTTCATCTCGCTTCTTTCGATTGTTGGAAAAATGTTTTTATCAGTGCTTCATGTCATTCGACGAATTTGCACAGTGAAAGATACTTAACATCCCAACTCTTAAAGCTCTTGGAAAAAAGTTTATCAATATCTTATTTAAACAGTGCTATAGTTCACCACTGGAATTATTTTGAAATTTTATGCTAATTATGCTATTTTATGATAAAAATTCCAAGTTTTAGATGCATTTTGAGCTCATTTACTACATTAAATAACGCGGAGTGATGTATGAAAATGTATTTTGGGTTGCATCTAAAGCGCAGTAAGGGTGATTAGCCTGTATA